>JAOVVB010268301.1:0-18403 GCA_028570985.1 Heterobranchus longifilis | reverse complement strand
CACACACACACACACACACACACACACACACACACACACACACACACACACACACACACACACACACACAAACATTTTCTATTTCTTTGTGTCGTAACTTTAAAAGTGTGTCCCTTTTCCCATTGATTCATCGTGTGTTGTCACAAGTTAGCAGAGAACCCCTCACTCCCCCACTCACATCACATGCTCTCCTTTTCTTAAAAAACATATACGACAATCGGAAACTACCCAAAAGACACCCTTCAATAATGCACAGTATAAAACTCCCATCAGTCCCACTGGTAATGGCTTTGTTCTGTTATCCCGACCTGGTTTTTCTATATTGGATATCTGTCTGTTCTTTTGATTCATGTGTGCCTTTGTGCCGTATCTCACAGAGAGCTGCTCAGAGGAGGCTGCACACACTGCAGTTAGAACACTAATAGACCTGGGGGTGAGTGACAGTCTTTATGTGTGTGTCTGTGCATGTGTGCATGTGTGTGTGTTTCTAAATCTGTGTGTCTGCAGAGAATTACAGCTCGACTCAGGACTGAACGTTCAGGCGCAGTCCAACTCCCTAAAAGTTCAGTTTTAACACAAATCTGTTCCCAGATGAGCCTGAATCCAGCCGAAAATCCCCAAATCGCTAATAATCAATCAATTGCTGGCCAAGTTTTTCAACAATATTCTTGAGTTTCAAGCTCAGCGTGAACAGGAAACCACCCTGATTTTGCTGCAACAAGAGAGAAACTGAGCCTGACTCGATCCGGCCATAATAATGTTTGAGGCAGAAATGTCAGTCTTTAAAGAGAATTCACTGGACCAAAGTGATTTAAATTAGAAATTGGAAAAGTGTAGCACGGGCAACATGTTTTATTCTCCAGTCGCTGATTTGACATTTTGGTAAAATACTGGTGTCCTACAGACCTATAATTCTTCTGTTGTTGTCTGTATCTACTTTACATTTACAAACATTATGTTTCAGACTATGCTGGATGTAATTTAAAACATGTATAAATTGTCTTGAATCCACTTTTAGCACTAATTTAATTTCCCTGAGACGCGTCTGAATAAATCATCACTAGGATCAGTGGTGAACTTCAGTACTGTTTCGACCGAGCGGCAACCTCCGGGGCTGAAAAATTAAGCCAACGCGGAAGTGCAGTTCCTCCAATGGCCACATGAGGCTGGCTCCAAAAGCGAGTCAATCCCCATAGACCCCCATGTTAAAACGGCCAACTTTACAGCAGAAATAAACCTGTTTACAGCCTGGTACAAAAAAACGGTTTTGGTCTCTACAGCTAATTTCCCCATTCATGAAAACTGTATGAGGCATGAATTTTTATAAAACTCACCCATTTAAATTATGTTATGGCTTACAATTATGCATAATTAAGGGCTGGTCGCTTCGAGTGACAGGTGGGTGCCGTCGCAGGTGGCGAGCATAGACTGCAGGCTTCATTTGGCCCACCGCAGCTCCATCCACACTCCACCTCTTCGCCCATTTTTGGATTAGTGTGTTAGTGTGCATTCAGACCAAGAAATGCAATCAGGCAATTCGCCGCAGGGTCGTCCTGCGGTGTGTGAGTGTCACTAATGGCCCATTTGTGCGACGTCCTGTTGTTTACTTTAACCCCCAATATAGCACGTGTAGACTTTTATAATTCACACTCATTGTTTTCCGTCGGAAAAGAGAAGAGGGACGTGCATTGTTTTGCAGTTTTTTAATCAGCTTTTACATGGACTCCTGGGTAGATAAGTGCTTGTGTTTAGTTTTTTACATGTTACGTGATTGGTCACCGCAGTGTGACGTCCAGTTGCGTTTCTCCAAAAGTTGAATCTGTTTCAACTTTTCGCTGCGGGCCCCGCCGCCGCAGCCTAAACACACTACCCCACATTTAAATGAATGGGAGAACAAAAAAACGATCTGAAGGGGGGCAGCGTCAGTCTCTGCTAAGATGGTGACGACCGCAGCCACGAACATTGAGCTTCATTTTAGCTGACTACGGACTATGATTTTGACATAAATGTACTTTACTTTAGTACTTACATTTCATGCTACTTTTTAAATTCAGTGTCTACTAAGCTGCAGAGCACCAGCTTCAGTGCTGTCTGTGTCTACACAGGATGCGTTCAGGCACAGTATTGAGTGTAGGTCACCCATGTGTTGGCACCACTTCAAAGCCCAACACACAATCACTGTAGTTACATGCGTGAAACAGAAACACAATCACTGCGTAGTACAATTGAAATGTGAGCCATGAGACTTATGTGATGGCTGTAGTTACTTCACTGATAATTATTTTACACACATAATATATGATCAGCTTGTAAAATATGATTTGTTGTTATAGATTAAACTACCCAGCAGATATAACACTCTAATAAATGAGCTCAGGTAGTCAGAGTTAAGCTAGCTGTTTCCCCCCGTTTCCAGTCTTTATGCTAAGCTAAGCTAAGCTAAGCTAACGGCCTGCTGGCTATAGCGACCTATTTACCGTACAGACAGGAGCGTGGTATTGATCTTCTCATTTAACTCTCGGCAAGAAAGCAAATACGTTTATTTTCCCAAAATTCTGAACTATTCCTTTACGTAAGTAGATTTTGCTGATAAAACGTCAGAGTAAGATTAAGATTTAGAAGGCAGGGAAACTGTAAGGTGACTCATTTCTGAGGATTCCTCAGTGACATATTTTAGGTGACCTGATATGAAAACATTCAGAGACAATGAACCGAGGATTCAGCGTTGACGACAACAGATAAAGGTCTTCGCGTTTATTGTGATGGATTATCAAGCTGCTGCAATTTCCAAGTCTGGAAGTTGTTTTTGACACAGTGCAAGAAGGAAGGCAAATGGTGTATATGAGTGTCTGTTATCTCCATCTGCACCGACTCTGTAAACAACAGCAAGGAATAATAAAAAGCAGAAGGGCAACCTATCTGATTAACACCAACTTAAAATCTGAGAAAGAGAAACAGCGGTTCTAGTCAGAAACATGGAGAAAACAGCAGCTCACTCATGAATATGATGCAGCCTTTTTATCTGTAGATGTATTAATCAGTGTTTCAACAAAAAAAAATCCCTACCACTCAGCCTTTCAGCTCAATAAAGCAGACGGTGTCTGCATCAGTCTCCCATCAGTCTGAGGGGTGGGAATAACTGTCTTTTAAAAATAGAGCATCATTGACCCATATATCTATGAGATCTCATGAGGCCATTATTAACTTTCTTATCAAGGTTACCGGTCAGAAACGCTCGTTATCGTGCTTGTCTTTGAGATCTGACAGCTCATTCCACTCCCTGATGTAAAGGCTGCTTTCTTTCTATGGCTACGTTCACACTGCATGCAAAAGTGGCCCGGCTCTGATTTATTTATTTTTTTGCTTATATGTGACTCTTTTTCATAACAGCGTGAAGAGCACAAATCACATGGAGCCTGATCTTTTCAATTCTGATTTGGGCCGCTTGCATATGTCTTCCTAAATCAGATACGTGTCTGATGCAACCTCAGTCTAAACAGCCATATCAGAATTTATGTGACTTTTTACGTCACTCTAGATCAACATTTTTGACAGATGTAGTTACAATAGGGTTCCCACGCATCCTGGAAAACCTGTAAATTTAGAGACTCGTTTTCTAATCATGGAAACACCTGGAAATTGATTAAAATGACCAAATATCCTGGAAATAATCTATGTTGTCCTGAAAATTTTTAATTGTATTTTAGCCCCTCACTTAGATCGCCGACGTAAACCTAGGTACGTATTTTGTTTGAAACTCGGAGCGGAACGCTCTCTTTTTATTTCGGCTCCCGTGTCAGTCAATCCGCAGAGCAGAAGAGACTTGCACTGATCTTTTCGGCATCAAGTCTATATTTTCCAGAGCCTACCAGTAAATTATATGACCGTTTGTGAGCAAGTGCTGTCCTGGAAAATGATTTCTTAAAAAGAGTGGGAAGCCTGTAAAAGTAGCTTTTGACACCCTGATTTTTTTTTGGATGAAATCTGTTTCAGTGATGCCACCGCTGCTGGCTCCGACTCCGCAGCCACACACACACACACCTCCGTGCAGAAGCAGCAGCTTATTGCTCCACAAAAAGCCATAATTTAAAAATGTGTCTCTCTCTGTCTCTCGCTCGTCATCATCTGCTGCACATCAACTCATTAATGAAACTGTAAACACCGACTGTATTGGCCTCCATGTTTACATCTGTACAGCAGCATGTTGTGTGACGTCTGATATTGACCACTTCTAAAAAAATAACAGCCAAACAACAAACATCAGATCTGAGCAATAAATCAGAATTGAGCATTTAGGCTCGCAGTGTGAATGTAGCCTAAGATCTACAAGTCAAATCTAGTGTTTATGCAACTGTAAAACAAAATAAAAGGACGGCGCTATCTGAAGTTTGGCTCTCCCATTTCACCTCATTATTCCAGACTTTATTTATGATTTTTCTTTTTCATTTTTGAAAGGTCTTGTTTTTATCTCTGTTATTACTTCTGTGTTTTTATTTGGCCTTGTGCAAAAAAAAAAAAGCACACCACTAAAGATAAGAAAAGCTCACAGTGTTCAAATAAAGGTTACTAAATTTAAAAAAAGCAGCGCGGTTGCCCTGACAGTGCCGTGTTTATGTTCGCTTCAGGTCGTTTCGGAGGAGCGTCAGGACGGAGGCGTCTTCCTGGGTGTCGCCTCTTTGTTCCAGTTGTCAGAAAACAGGCAGAAACTGCAGCGCTTCATCTCACAGTACCTCTACAATTAATGTGTTTAACCGTGCAGCATGTCTCAAGGCCTGCGTTGTGTTGCAGAGTCTGACCTCACCCTCTGTCGGTGTCAGGGAAGCTTGTGTTCGGTGTTTAAAAAAAAAAAAAAAAAAAAAGAGATGCATGCTGAGCCGGGACGCTCGTGCCTTTAGGTTAATTGCATTTTGATTTTTCAGTGATGAGACATTGATTTTGAGTTTAACTTTGGTAATAGCATTAGCATAAAGCCACAGGAGACGAGGATTATGAAGTCCCTGTAATCAGCTGTGAGGACTCGGCGCAGCTCGTGTTTCGTCCATGTTTATGTTGTAGTGCGGGCCGCACGCGTTTTGTTTGTAACATTAAGTTCTGCTTTTTTCTAGTTTTTCACAGTTAACCAATGTTCAGACTGACAATAAACAAATGTGCTTATTTCGTCATTAACTCGACATACAAACTGAATAAGTTCCTTGCACACAGACTAGTTACAGACTGGTTTACATTAGAGGATTATGCTCATTCTTATGCAAGTAGTTTCTTCCAAACAGCCTGCTCTCCTCCTGAATGTTGATGTTTGTGTGCTGACTCAGACCTCAGGAGAGTCTGTAGACCTTTTTGACACCGAGAGACGCAGAGGCAAATCGATGCCTCGCTGTGAACAGGAGGTATAGCTTTTTTTTCTGGCATGCTTTAATATTTTGGAGCTCAGAGCCGTCTGTTTGTACAGTCAAGAATCAGCGTGGCTGTTTTTGTCCCTTTTTTTTTTTTAAATCACAAACCAAAGCTGCAGTTGATGAGCTCTCTTTGACCGTGAAGCTCTACTGCCACCCAGTGGTGATCCCAAGACTCGATACTTTTCACACACACTCGCGACAGCTGGGTCTTACATCCAGACTACACACTGATGCAAGTAGGTTTTTCAGTGTATGTGTTCACAGAACTCAGCGTTACTCAAAACTGTAAGTATATACATTTAAAAAATGAGCATGGAGGAGCTGCTCACAGCTTAAAAAACTCAGACTCATTGTGGATGAGAGTGAAACGGCTCCAGAAACACCTCAAATACAAAAAAAACAAACAGTTTGATCAGCATCAACATTACGTACTTTCTTGTTGGTATAAAACAATTAAGTATATTGATTCCTCATATACTAAATGCAAAAATAATATACTATAAAGATTAGAATATACTACATACTGTAAGTGCTATGTTGTATTGGGACACAGTTTAAGATTCAGAGTTTTTGATTCAACTTCTGATCATTGTGATGGAAGTCGTTTGTGGTGCTTTTGAACTGTTGCGTTAAGAAGTGTTTATTTTGTACACCATGTTTATATCAATGAGAGTAGACCAAATATTAGAAAGGCATCTCATTATAACACAGTACAGATCAACAGCACCACAAACTCCAAAACGATCATAAATCAACACGTCTGTAAAACAGTTCCACCAAACTGAACATTATAACCTTCACAAAGGGAAGAGTTATTCCAGGACTCTTGTATTATTTTTGTTATGATGCAAATTAACATAATTCAAGAATTTATTTGGATGTATCTGTCTCAACCCATGTTTTAGAATAAAAGACATTCACTGTCTTCACATGGTAGGGTTGGAGGAAAAAAACGGATTGTTAGATTCATCGTGATCCTCTCTTGAAAGATTATGTCTCGATGCAGAAAAGTCAATAATTGGAAATTGAAAACCCAATTCTCGACATTATGATCGCCTGTAACAACTTCATGAGACCGAGCTGAAATGTAAAGGACGGAAAACGTGCGTTAAAAGCGAGCACATGGAAGCATTTTGGCTTCTATGAAGTTGAAGGGAAAAGGATCAAGATGCATCCATAATCGTTTTATAATCGCATCGTAGCTCTCTGAATCAGAATGGAATCCTGAGGTACCTGGATTGATTTGATCCCCGGCTCCTCCTGTTTGTGTGTACGGGAGAAATGTAAGCTAATTTGGACAAAATCTGCCAAATGAATGTAATGCTGAATTTTGAATCTATTCTTTTCACACATTAAGTGACTCAATGGACAAAAATAATTCCCAGGTACAAAAAGTCACCTCATCAGACTACTGCAAAAATGTAAAATGGGTCCATTTCTCTAAAGCTGTTTCTGTGAGTGAAAAACAAAATCAACTTTAATGATTTCAGCAAAAAGAAAATGAATCAAGCAGGTTGAAATAATTATGAATAATTTTCCCCCCAGACAATGTAAGGGACACATTTTGAAGACTGCATATTTATTTTTTATTTGATTAAATTCCTCCTTTTAGTGAAAATCTGCTCAGTATTCATGAGAAAGTGGCTTTGTGAATCCTCTGTTAGTCGAAAAGTTTTATATACAATCTATCATGAATATTAAAACATAATTAGAAATACTTTCTAATTTTTTACATATTAAAAAGAAGTCATGAGGTTCACAGTTTCTGCTCTATAGCATGAGTGGGTGGCTGCAGATAGAGGGGTATTTTTACAGCTTGTGATGACTCAATAACTGAGGTCAGGCTGCAAACACCACATTTAGTCATATAATTATACTGTTTATGTAGCAAAAATACCATGTTTTCCTTCCTCACGATTACTGTAGTATCATGAATAAAACATTCGTCAGGAAACATGCATTTATTTTTACACATTTCCATCTGATTTTCACAAATTCTAGTAATTAATTTCCAGTAATTAATTGTGTGAAACAGCAGTTAAGAAGTGCAGTTAAATGAACAGCAGATTGTTGGAGTTTTCAGCCGTTTGTCTCGGGGTTTAGACCACTTTGTTGATAATAGAGCCTATTTGGTCTATCTGGCACTCCACCACATCTCCTTTCTGAAAGAAAAAACAGTTAAACTGTCAAAATGCACCTTTTACTCCTTTTTAATTGAACTACTCCCTCACTATCTATTAAAACTGTGTGTGCTGCATGCAGCCAGGGGAAAATGTGCCACCTTTTATGTGGATGTCCAATCAGTGTTGATGGCAAATATAATCAATTGAAGCAATAAATTCCTCAGTGTGTTCTCCGTGCCGGCAGTACCAGGATGCACAGTGTAGCCCGAGGGTTATTACCAGTTGCAGAGGCTCCTTAGTCCGATCCAGCATGAACAAATCTTTATTATTTTACACATTGTCAACGGCAGCATAATACCATAATATCCATATCCTCCCCACTGCAGCTGTATACTCTGGCTCAATATCCGAGTCAGCCAAAACAATGTAAAATGTATCCTCATTCATAACATCTTCTGCACTCATATGTTGGAGTGTAATACAAGTTTGCAATACAAAAAACAGATTTTGCAGCTGCGAACTGCAGCTTTTTTGGCCATTATACAGGGTTCCTACGCAGGATTGAAAAGTATGGAATTAGATTTGAGTCATTTCCAGGTCTGAATAAGTCTGGAAAAAAACAAAAGAGAGTATGGAAAAATATGTGTTTTCTGTTTTCTAAAATATAAAATTCAGAATTTCACGTAAATTACACTCTTAACTCTTGTTTTTATTATGAATTAAATTTAATTCAATACACATGCAGTGAAGTGTAAAACAAGAAGGGCGTAGCCTCATGAAAAAATGAAAAAACACAAACATAGCAGTTGTGGCGGTTATTGTGACAGCCCTCCACCGAGCCACGGACGGCATGAAAATTAAATGATTTAACTTTTTCCCCCAACTCATTTTCAGTTCTTATTTATAAAATAAAATAAAAATATGTGGGGAACAATCTTATTTATTTAATATGTTAAGGGAAAAATAATCTGAGGTAGCAGCGGTAAGTTTACTTCTTAGAGCAGAGATGTTTGACAGTCGGACTGAACGGACACGACGGGTAAATGTTTTCAAAGGGCTGGTCTGACAGTCCCAAATATAAAACTATGCAAACTTTGTGTAAAATCCTTTGAAAGTCTGAAAGTTTGAGTCTGAGTTTGGAAAATAAATGGAAAATGTGTAGGAACCCTGAATATAGCACGCACTGAGGAATTTATTTCTTCTATCGACTACATTTACCATCAACGCTGACTGGAAATCCACATAAAAGGTTGCGGATTTCTCTTAAGTTCTTTTGGATAAAATGAAAGTAAAACTAGAGTTGCTGCGACAGACAGAAGAACTTGTGCATACAGTACTTGCTCTACATTTATTTTTTAGATTTGTGTCAGTTTGCCCACATGAAATCACCTTGAGAAAGACGGGTGGCTTTCTGAACACGCCCACGCCTGGAGGAGTGCCTGTCAGGAAGACATCTCCTGGAGTCAGTGTCACAAACCTGACAGAAGAAAAAAAAAAAGATTCAGGAGCAGGAAACAGCAAGACTGTGGAAAAGTGTGCCTTGTAGAGTTGGTCAATTTAAATCAGGCAAAGGCAAAACTTCCCCAAAGTATCCGTGTGTGTGTGTGTATAGAGATCCTGTGAAAGGTGCCGTTATTACAGAGCGATGTCAGCAGTAAGTGAGGCGAGGGAGGGAGAGGCTGCGATCGGATCAGAGAACGCTCCAGTTGGTCAGGGTGCTTCAGGGCAAAAGGCTGCCAGCCGCGGTGGATACGTCTGAGGTGAAGCGTGTAATTTCAGCCTCGAGTCCGTAAAGAACGGAGGCCATTTGCTCACACAGTGCTCCTTTTTTTTTTTTTTTTGATTAATTTCTGACAGGATTTGATTTGCATAATTTCTTAAACTCTGCACTCTCAGCTCGAGTTACTGAAGCAGAACACTTTTAAAGTTGTGTATATATTATGTAAATCTGGGAAAAAAAAGACACCATCATGATGAGCAGAAATGGTGCGCAGAGTGGACTCACTTTGACACCCAGGCGACCAGCGCCTCCGTCCTGAAGATCATCTGGTCCGTGTTGCTGCTCTGGACCGTGTCTCCGTTCACCAGGCAGCGGACGCCCAGGCTGTGAGGATCTGCAGAGATCCCAGACAAAGGCCTTAGAAGGTATTAAAAACACTTCAGTTTCATTTATAAAGCTCCTGAATATTTGGATTGTGTCACCACTGCTACTGCTACAGAAGCTCATCATCTCTTAGTGGGCAAGTGTCCGTTTCAGCAAAAACTTAAAGTAATAATCTTGAAGATTTTCATTGAAATAAATGTCCGTTAAGTCACTATCTATCGCTGAATGAGGTAACACAATTGTGATTGAGCGTATGGCCCACTGATGAAAACCTCGGCATTTACAGTATTACAAACAGGGCGTCTGTGGAGACATTCCTGGGAAAAATCACAATCACACAGTTAGTGAGGAAAAAACACTTGAAATCACCGCTTATCACTAAAAGACCGAAACAATCTTTGAGATTGTAACTTTAAATTGATTAATATTTTTCTCTTTGGTTAATCCATCCAATTTTCTTATCTGGATCCAGGTCACGTTAATTGATTAATTATATTATTACAAATTATTGTTATGTACAGCAGGGAAGTACCGACAGAAATGTCAATACATTATTGCGCTTAATAAATATTATACCTATATTTCCTACTGGTTTTCCATAAATTTTTGACCAGTATCACAGTGAAAAAGGTGAGAAAAAGTCTTTAATTTAATTTAATTTAATTTAATTTAATCACAAGTCTGTTTGTCCATGGTAACCTAAAATTAACCATTATTATTTTAACAAACTTTTTTTAGAGATTAATTAACTCGTTGACATTAATAGTGTTGAATAATTTTCAAATTTAACAGAGTTAGGATTAATCCTGTAGTAGGACAAATCTGCGATGATACATAAAGAACAGTCTTATTACATATTTCTTGTTTGAAATGACAGAACTGATTCACCAGTCTTTAACCCCCCCCCCCCCCTCTGTCTCGCTCTCCCTGCTGTGGTTTCTCGCCCCCTCTCACCTGTCACAGCGTCGGCGGTCACTAAGGCGGGGCCGAGAGGACAGAAGCTGTCGAACGTTTTTCCCAGCAGCCACTGCTTCCCGTTGCGCTTCATCTGCCAGTCACGCGCGCTGACGTCGTTGGCCACCGTGAAGCCGGCCACGTAGGAGAGAGCGTCTTCCTCCTGAACAATGAGAGGAGTCAGGACAGACGCTTGTTCACCGGAGCATCAACGTGTCATCAGAGGTGAAGTTGTGCTGCTCACCTTGATGTGTTTTCCTCTCCGTCCAATCACAAAGGCCAGCTCCACCTCCCAGTCCACCTCCTGCAGTCAGAGTCCCAATTACAAACTACACATAATTTCTACAGAGGTTTTAGTCTGTAAATGACTAAGTATACTTAAAACCATCAGTATGCATTTAAAAATTATTAAATATATTTAAATATATTCCAAAGTTCTTGGAAAACAAACAAATTAGTTGATCTTGACCGTGGTGTTTAATTGACATTCAGCACCAAACATATAATTTTCTGTGAGTATAAAAGGTAAAGTATGTTGATTTTGTCTCCATTAACTACAAAAACAATATGGATGGACTTGGGTCACCGCAGGATTTGGTCTCTTTTAGGGATGGGACAATAATCGATTTTATCGTGAATCGCGATAAAAAACACTTGTGAATATCCTCACAAGAAAAAAGTTGTAATGTTTCGAGAAAAAGGTCGTAATGTTTCGAGAAAAAGGTCGTAATGTTTCGAGAAAAAAGTCGTAATTTTTGAAGAAAAAAATGTAACATTTCAAGAAGTTATAGTTTTATGAGAAAAATGTCACAACCTTGCCTTTTCTTGATTTCATAACTGTTTTGGGTTACACACTTTTAGACTATTATCTTCTCTGTCTCTTGTTCTAACACACTTTGTCGCCTCTTTCTTTTGGAAATAGTGACGTATAAACACATTTCCTCACCTGGCTCTCGGAGGGCAGAATGATGTCATCGTACGGCCCCGTGATGGCGCTGGGGAATTTGCTGAAGATGATCGGTTCTTTGGGGATCGGGGCGTTCTGCTCCAGGCAGTGGTCCCGGTAGTTCATACCCACACACACCACCTTCTCCGGGGCCAACACAGGAGACAGCAGCTGGATGTCTGATCGCTCCACCACACACCGACCGGACGACAAGGCTCTGAGGAGGAGGAGGAGGAGGAGGAGGAGGAGGAGGAGGAGGAGTGAGCCAGAAGATGATTTGGGACAACGTTTAATGAAGAGGAAGACGAAGATGTTGAGGCAGGAATGTTTCACCACAGAGATGAGGAGGTTTCAGGAGGAAGCTGTTAATTAAGGAAGGGATGTTGTGTTGCTGTGGGAACACGAGGATGGTGATTTACCATCTGTGTTTAATGACGAGCGTGATTCATGAAGATGATTAAACAAGAATATGTTGCTGATTTAGAAACGTGCCGATGATTTAAGAAGAGAAGATGAGGATGAAAGATGAAAATGATTAAGCAAGAAGGTTGTTGATTTCGGAGATTACATTCAGGAAAAAGGTGTCGATGTAAAAAGATTACGGTAACCGCAAAGATGATTTATTAAGAAGATGAGGAGGAGGAGGACGACGACGACGAGGAGGAGGAGGACGAGGAGGGAGGGATTTGGGAAGAAGAAAAGCATAATTAAGGAAGATCGGGATGACTGATGAGGATGGTTTAAGAAGACGACGTCTGTGTTTTAGTAATTAATGTAGAGTCAAAACAGAACAAAGATATTTAGTAATAATAAGACTAGAATTTGATATGAAGTCATAGGAGTTCCATGAAAAAGAATAAATCTGCAAAAAATATATAGAGGAATAAATAAAAGAATACATAAGTAAATAAACAATGTGGAAATATAAAGAGTTTATATAGAATTTAAATAAATGGCATTATATAAAAAATGTAATATTAAAGAAATTGTAATTTATATGGAAAAAATAAGTCAGTATATATATATTATATGTATATATATATATATATACATATATATATAAAGAAATATATGAACAAATAAATGTGAAAATATCTGAAAATGCTAATAATTATTATTTTATATTTTGTTATTAGTCTTCATTTATTTATTTCTCTTATTTTATTTATTTATTCTTTTATTTATACGTATATTTCCAAATTTTTTAAATTTTACTTATTCATTATTTTATTTATTTATCTTTGTTTCCATGGTTTTTATTTACTTATTTATTCTTTTATTTATTTCTCTTTTTATTTCCAAATTGTTTTGTTCACTTATTTATCTTTTTTATTTATTCCTCTTTATATTTCACATTTGTTTTCTTATTCTTTTACAGGTGAATTTGTTTTCATGGTGTGATACCTGCGTGCACACTGCAGCCCCTGGTCTCCGAGCTCCAGCAGCTCTCTCATCGTCGAGGGCATGGAGGGGTCAAACGCCTTCAGATCCACCACACCGAGCCCTTCGTCACCTCGCTGCTCCACTCCCACTCTGATGCCTCCTCCGTCGCCATGGCGATGAAACTGCACCAGACGCATCCCTGCTGCACCACTCAAGCCTCGCCTCTGTGGGATTGTTATTTGTCGCCTTTGAGAGAATAAACTCCTGAAGATGCAGAAGGAGCGGAGAGGATGTCTCATCTGTTGAGGACACAAGAAGTGAACGTGACGTGAGGAAAACAGATGACAGACGACGAGCAGGGAGAAAATCAAACAAACAGCAAATGAGATTTCTTTCTCCGAGGGTGTTTTGAAGACTTAAATTAGATTATTTCCCTGCATTATTGTCAAATACGTCACGCCTAATCCTTCACATGTCAATAGACACAAAATCTAAATAGATTGCAGCACCTGTGCACAAATCCCTTTATTATTCTATTTATGATTATTTTCTCAGTCAGCTCATTGTTAGAATATTAGATGCCATAAAATAGTGGAAAGTGCCCAATACAGTTTCCAAAACAAGATACTGAATTTAAATTTGTACAAAAGAGAGCAATGCAGCAAATCTCCACATTTAAGATGCTGGAACCAGAGAAAGTCAGTCGTTATTCCTTGATAAATTACTAATCTTTTATCCCCCAAAAATGTGATTTATCTACATATCATTTCAGCACCAGTCTTGTTGTGAAATGACGTCCAATGATTTTATGAAGAGCCAGTTGAAAAAAATCACTTGTTTGTTCAAATTTCTGAAATTTTACAGGCTTACCTAGGATTATATATAAACTTATCTGGAGGGAAAGTTTTTAACTCTCAATACTCATACTCAATACTACAATAATACCTGAGCTATACTCAGTACCCAAACTAGTTTGTCGAGAAGAGGCCACCAAAATGGGTCAAGTGCAATCATGCCAGCATATATGCCACAATACACAATCATCAGTGCCTGCTATCACTTGATAATAGAGCTGTAAATCAGCCACGACAATAAAAGCATGAACACAGCTGCAGCAGCGGGTAACTTCTGCCTACCTGCAGCTCGACCTGAAGCTTTGCAGTATGATCTTTATCTGAGATAAAATATAATTACAATCGGAATCTGACACTCTAACCTGCTACTGAATAACAGGGACAGCTAACTTCTTTCTTGCCCTTTGTACTGTCTGTAGTTAATACTCACCTCCCCGGTTCTGCACAGAAAACGCCACTTTTAACTACTTCCGGTTAGTGTTTGTAGTTCATGAGGTCAGTCCTGTCAGAGGCGAAATAAAGTGCACACCGGAAGCTAACGACGGAATGCAGCCGTGATTGTTGTTATATCATGTCAAGAAATAATTCCTACATTTGTCATGTAATCATCTTAATGCTGCTTTTATACTACAATTCCCTACTGTATCCTTAAATGCGCCTTCATGTACAGTAGGAACTTTCACCAACTTGACACTACCGTAAATATGATTAACAATTACACTTATATTGATAACCAGATTCTCAGCACATACTTTAAGTACTTAAACGGGAACCAAAGGGTAACTAGTTTAACTATTATTTTAACTATTATAGCATTTTACGACCGAGATATTCGTATTTACGAGCTACGAGAAGCCCGCGAATGCAGCACGCGTGCGTCTTAGCGGGTCAGGTGATCAACCGGAGAGGACTGAAGGGAAGGAGCCGTTTCCACCGGCGATCAGCTGTCTCTTTCACCCTGAAGACACCGGAGGAGGAGGACTAAAATGTGCACCAGGTCAGATTAACGACTGCGTTTATTTTAACGTTACCCGCCTGATTTTTTTTATTTGGGTTCAACGATTTTCTAACGCGCAGCTTTCCGCCGCGTGCTCTTTGTGTATGACAAATCAACCGAGAGACCCAGATAGGGTTTTGTTTAATATGTTGTACAATGTGTTTTCTTCAACTGGTTTGATTTCGTCATTCAATTTTAATTGTATAATGTATCTGTGATGCTTCATTTGTTGATTCATTCACAACTCAAAGTAGAAAATATGATCCTCTCATGTTGCAAAAGAGATGTGCTGATTTCTGGATCCAGTTTCCACTAAAAGGGCCCAGACAGACTTTTTTTTTTTTTTTTTTGCTGAGTTTTCACTTTCAGTCTCAATATACTTCCCTTGTGGATTAGCAAGTGTCATATGATGCCAGAAATGTCTGACGAGTGTAAAAACCAGCAGGTTTATAACATTATTATGCACAAACTGTGGTGAGTGCTCTCTATAAAGTGCACAGTAGGTACAAAGTGTTTGATTTTGCTGAGAGTGATAACCTGTCACATTCAGCTGAAACACATCTCAAAGGTCTTGCAGGTTTCCACACTTTGACCCTCTCTGTTATCATAACCTGCATTATAAAAACTGACTTTGCATTGCATCACTCTGTCTGAGATACCTTGCTGACAAAGAGGAAATCACTCTTCTTTGTGTGTTTCTCCGTGCAGCATCCAGCCTGTTGAATGGACCGCTGACCTCAAGAACCAGAAGTGAGTATTAATAGAGATGCTGCACTTCCTCTTTAGCTGCCAGGGTGTTTGTAAGTTATTTTGTGCTTCTTAAAACAGGGACAGTTTTGTTGGATGATGATGTATTGTCCTTTTTTCTTAAGTTTTGATGGCATCGTGTTGGTGACCCAGAGCCATGACACGCTGCCCTCTGAGCTTGAGTGTTTGAAAGCACCGCTGCTGGACTACAGCTCTGTAAGTTTCTTCTACCACCTGCAGACAATCAACCTCACAAACTCTACAAATATGTATTTTTTTCACCTAGGGATGCACAAATATTGGATTTTTGCCGATATTCCGATATTTTCCAATTCATTTTGGCTGATTGCTGATACCGATATATGCACATACATTTTTCCACCTTGCAGAGAACATTAAGTCTCTCCTGTAGTGGAATTAACATATTATGCCTACTGTTATTAGTTTATTACTTTATTTGACAGGGACAGTGTATATTAATAACATTTCTGAAAATATGCCAGAATTGGCCAAAAAGGCTCATTTTCATCTGTAGTCCCCAGGAAGTCAATAGTTAAAAGCACAGCCATTAAGAATACAAGCATTGAAAATATAATCAATGGATGACCCTTTTACCTTCACAAATGGCCGAATTACTGTCGATGACGTCACATTACCTATTCTCACCTGATCTGCTTGTATCTCTATCACACCCAGACTAAAGTGACATGACAGTATGTTCTCATGTGGGGATAAAAGCAATAGATTTTAGGACTAATTCTGATTTTAAGTTCAGTTACCTAGTATTGATTGACAGTGTTGCCTTTCCTTATCTGCTCTCTCCCTCCAGGTGGACAGCGGTCTGGGGGAGGAGGTGGTGGTCCTGAAGGTCCCTGGTCTCCCTGGTAACCGCCTGGTGTTTGCCTCCACCGGGCCGGTAAACCGCGACTACGATGACGTCAGGCGCTTCAGTGATGCAGCGATCAACGGCATCAAACGGTCAGTTGATTTTTGAGTTTTTGAGTTGAGTAGTGTCTCATATTGCTGCAGGTTTCTTTGTCATGCTCACCTGTGTGTGTGTGTGTGTGTCCTTTCAGGGCGTTGAAAACTGGCATGCAGCGCCCCCTGCTGGTCTGCCCTCCACACAACGACTACAAGAACAGCACCGTGGTGGCTGCGCTCGGGGCCCTCCATGCTCTCTACATGGTGAGATAATAACTTCTCATCCAGGGCACATAAAGGCTCTGTTTACACTCAGCACTTTAAGGTATAATATGTAACTTTTCCACGTTAAAATGGTTAAATACGACTATGACCTATGTTGTATATTTAGTCGAGTATTTATAGAGAATATGGGGAATTAAAGACAATCTGGTGAATCAGATGATTATCTGTGATTTTTAAAGTCTGCAGCATCACTGATTAACTGTCTAGATATACATTTCTGCATTGTTGAGTTGTGTATTTTTATTATCCAAAATGTTTCCAACAATGTTCAAACCCAGAGAAATCTAATTTTATTCAAGGTAATGGTCCATCAGATCCCCTTTGCGTATGCGTCAGCGTTGTGGTTGTCGTAAATTGACTTTTTATCCAGTTTTAAGACACTTTTATACGATACTCTTTTTTAGATCTTAATCGTTTTTAACTATACATCTAAACCCGATGAAGGATTTTAGTCATCGGACGTCTGGATCTTTACTTTATCAGATAAACAAGCTGAACAAACGCTAGCGGCGAAGAGAAACACTGATTTTTAGCATGAAACTGCTTTATTCAATGTTTTTGCTGGTTTTAATCAGCGGGTCTGTTTGTTCTGGAGAGGAGGAGACCTGCGGATAATTCGGCTCCTGGTAAAAACCTCCTGAACGATGAACACTGAAGGAAACACTGAAACAACTCCCATGATCCCACGCTACTTCACGACGTCATCTAACATCTTTTGATTGAGAGACGTCTAGCGACAGAAAATTATATATTATGCGTCTTGGATGATCCGACTACTAGCGGACAGTTTTAAAGTAATAGTCATGAGGCGTACTACCTGGCTAATTCACTGCAAACATTACGTAATACGTTCTGTGTGAAAGTCTCAGCTGTATCTGCGTGTAAAAAATACTAGCTCTGAATATGATGCAAAAATGAGTGTAAAGTGAGTGTATGGCTAAAAAATACACTCACTCGTTCTAATATTTTGTCCCCCACAAGCCCCTGGAAGTGAGGGAGGGGAACGTGAAGCCCAGCGACTACAAGGTGTGTGTTCTGGGTCTGTGGGCAGCGCAGGAGGCTCAGGGACGGAGACTGGTGGAGCTAGCTGATGCTCTGGAGAGTGGGAGGTGAGTCACAAACACTTCACAACATGAGAACTCTGAGCAGGAAATGGTGTTCACACCTTCCTGTTTTCCTCCTCAGAATGGCTTGTCGTGACATCGGAGGCTCGGACCCTGAACGTATGGCCGCTCCTCGTGTGGCTGATTACGTCCAGGAACTCTTCAGGAACAGTCCTGTGCAGGTAGCAAGAAACATTATATCATGGTCCTCTTTTTTTATTGTTAGGAGTAGGGATATTAATAATTAACCCTTTAACCGTTAACCGAGATTAAAGATTCTTTTTTTTAACACTTTATTTATAGAGATTTCTTCATTAATCAGACACGACATCAACATAAGCTATCATCTCAAGGTACAGGTATATACAGAAAGATAATGCAATAAAAACAAAACATAACCAACAGCCACATTCGAGACAGACGGATCACAGACGAAAAAAAAAAAAAGAAGAAACGTGCATCATAGTGTATTTAATCTTAAATAGACAGGACAGTCTACCTGCAGAGGCATGTTCAAATTTCCAGGCCAGGTAGATCATTCACATAATTTATTAACAGGTCCCTGGGTTTGTAAAGTCTCTTTATAGAGC
>JAOVVB010268292.1:0-18403 GCA_028570985.1 Heterobranchus longifilis | reverse complement strand
GGGGATATAAACATTCACACACACTCACACGCCGATGGCTATGCCTTCGGGAGCAATTTGGGGTTCAGTATCTTGCCTAAGGATACTTCGACATGTAGACTGCAGGGGCCGGGGATCGAACCACCGACCTTCCGGTTAGTGGACGACCGCTCTAGTACAGCTCTACTATATCTAGTAGGGCTGTTAAAGATCCCCACCACTCAATTTCTTTTTAAGTTTATGTCCCCTAAAATGTCTGACCCTGACTATACTGATTTGTATCTGTGCAAAGTTTGTCACTATGAGGTGTTGTCACATTCCTCTACAGAAGGCGGAGATGTTTGTGCACTTCTCTGAAATCTGACATTCAAACGTACCCAGAGCAAGCTAGATTACAAACGTCAGTGATTCAAAAGCCAATCGCTGTCTAATACGCAAAAGCCGGCAAAGAAACCTGAAACCGCCAGCGCAGAGTGGACTTACATGAGAGCACCGCCCGCGAGGCTCTGCGAGTTGGCTGCCTGCCTTTGTGTGGGGCCCCCTCTTACTCATCATGCTTTACCAGAAAAAAGTTGTTTATTACCGTGGTGCTTACGGCCCACACTCAGGGCGTACTGGCATTCACACAAACACTACTATAAACAGCAATGCTACAGAATAAAGAAACATTCACACAAATCTGGAAACTGATGACGGCTTTTAATTTTCTAAACCAGCACTGTGTTTTGTTGTTTTGTTTTTGCGCTCCGCTATCATATTTTCTTTCCAGCTGTGGTCCAAAACTAAATTGACCTTATGAACCTGACCACATTATTTAAACATTTTAAACGGGTCAAAAATGTTTTACTCTTAAGTAAATTAAAATAATTTAAAAAAAATAGTCCGGCCAATCCAAGGCCTTGCACATTTGGGGCCCTTAGGCTGCAGCCTAGGCCAGCCTGTGCATTAACCCTCCCTGTTCCTGTCGGAACATGTAATCTCTCCAATGTGTCGAACTATCTTGATGCACACTGCTCTTTCACTGGTCAACCTAGGGTAGATGCTACTAGGGCTGCCCCCTCTCAGTCGATTAATTGACTAATCAATCATTTTGTTCTCAGTCGACTAAGATTTCTTTAGTCAATTAGTCGTTTTTTATGCTTTTTTCATGTTAAATGACTTATTGTCAAGAAACTTCTGAGCACATCTCTGGTAAACACAAGATTTATAGTGGTGCTTTTGCATGCTTCTTTGTGGAGAAACTCAGTTCTACAGATTTGTCGATTATATCAACTAATTGATTAGTCGAAAAAATCATATGACTGTTAGTCGACTGAGGATTTCTTTAGTCGAGGACAGCTCTAGATGCTGTCACCAAACAAGTTTCAACCTAGCGCATGCAGCAGCATCCAGAATTTGTCAATGATGGAGAAAAAGTAGATGTGCTTCCTGCCCCTTTCAGAGTTTTTTTTTATATGGAAAACAAAATATCAATCATAGCAGAGTATGTTTACATACTTCAATACTGGATATACGAGTGCAACGAGATCCTTGTCTTCCTCGATTCTGAGTCAAGTCAAACATTCTGAAAGTAGCGTAGTTAATCTTCAAAGAAGGCCAGTGTTTGGGTGCATTTCGGATTGAAGAACTTGATAAGTAGCTTTACAAGATGAAAGTACATCATCACCCAGAGACTGACGTTAGAGACTGGATCATTGAACTGCAGCACTAACAAATTACTCAGCCAACCAACTCACACAGCACAGCTTGATAAAACTTCAGCCAACCGTAATTAGGCAAATAATAATTTTGATAGACCTGCGTCCGTACAAAGTTGTGGATAATGATGGATTTCTAAACTTGCAGCACAGAACATATTCTCCGCTGCCAGAGGTATAAAAACACATGGCAAACACTTTTATTTCCTTTCTCCAGAGCATGTAGATGAACTTCTGTTTTACAAAAGACATTTAGCCAGTGGGGGTAGCCAGTAAATTAACGTTAACACTTCCATTTAAGCTGTCTACTCCCACACAATTTTCTCTGCTTTTTTCAGATAGTGACTGTCATCAAGACCAGTTAGCTGAACTGCCAGTTATTACCAGCGCTGCTGGTATTGTTTTCACGTTGTGTGTGTGTGTGTGTGTGTGCGCGTTAGCGCGTGTGCGTGTCATCATGGCAAAATGTGGCCCCTACTGTAGCAGGAACTACCACAGAAGCGATTTGAGCACTTTGCCAGGTGTTTATATTTCTGTCTGTGGACAGATTGTTGTCACAACTGTGCAACATGCAGTCACAAAACATTACAGGTGTGAAGTTGAGATTAAAATGAAGGTTGAGTTTGAAGATGGGTGTGGTCCGAGCAAGGGGATAGTAGTAGTAGGATAGGAAGTAGGGGATAGGAAGTTGAAAAGGGTCCATTGCCCCCCCACACACACACACACACGCACACACACACACTTTGTGTTCCTGGCCCAACATGGTATTGCAGCTGGTATGATCCTGTTGCAAGATGGTCTCTAGTTTCATATTGCATTTCAGTGGACTCACTACACATTAGACCAGTGGCGTCAAACTGATTAATTGTTTTTTCTAGTCATATCTTACCGATTTAAACCCGACCCCATTCAAATACAATTTAGATAAAATCACTCCATTAAACAATAAATATTTAATTTGGCTGCCGCTGAAAAGTTACAGCATCAGCCAACGGGCCCAAATGAATGAAATGACTAGAACTAACTAAAGCCCTGCGATGTGGTGGGCACGTGCAAAGATTGAGTTGCAAGAAGAGGTCCCACTTCGCTTCAAATTCTGGCGTCCTTTTTTGCTTTATGTCTACTGCAGTTGTAATACAGCATCTCTGTATACGTTTAATAGAAAGGGGAGCGTCTGTATTTTTGACGGTATTGAAATTCATACCGGGATTTCTAAATACCGTGGTATACCGTGATAGCCTAGCCTGTATATAGATAACAATCACTATTTAAATTGCAATATTGGTCAGGAAAATCCATATTGTCACCTTGTTCTATTGAAAACACACAAACATCCATATTTTCCTCAAGTCCTCCAGCCCTATTTCAAAATACTTTATGTAACACAATAAAAAATAGTTAATTTAGGCTCAATTTATCTGCTGTGACCGCAGTGCTATGGGGTTTACCACCATGTCGTTGTTTTCCCCCATTCCACTTTCGTGGAGTGATTGCATGTGTAAGTTGTCTGATCTTTTCTTGAAAATATCAATCAAGCGCGGCCTGTACCCTCCCTCTGTGACTGTGTCATTAGAAGACGTCTAATCAGGCAAAACAAGTGAAAATACACATGTGGGCGATCCATGTTTAGCTGCTTTTTAAATATACCAAAAACATAATTAGTGGAACACTAAATATGGTTGCAATAAGAAGATTGACACTATTTTATAGTCCACTACTCAACTTTCTATTAAATGACTATAATATGCAAAGTATGAGGTTCACTCTGTCTCAATACTATTCACATACTGTAGATTCTTCTTTTATGAGCTGATAAAACACAGTGGGATGTGCTTTGTGAACTGATAAACTAGGTTAGTAGTTAAAAAAAAAAAAAGTGTTGTTTTCAGAAAAAAAAAAGTCTTCAAAAAGCCGTCGCTGCATTGGGAACTGTGGGGAAAAGACATATTTCATGGTATTGCATTCTTGAGTTCTTCAGCGATATATGACTATATTTCAACCACAATCACACTAAAGAACTGCTTGGTATTATTGCTTTTAGTATGACATATCTGGTATGTAAATGGTACATTGTGTGAGGGTTTGATTAAAGACCGCATTCTTACTTTCAGATTGTAGAATTATTTTATATATTCTTTTGGACAATAGGAAGATATATAGGCTATGGTATTTGAAACCAACATCAGCGATTGTAAATTGTTAATGATATAGTACAATTCAATACAACTGGGTTACATATGCTTCCTATGAAAAGGATGCCATTCTCCCTTTTCACTAAGCTCCGTTCCCAAAACATTAACAGTGTTTTATAGTCTGCTTAGCTATTAATTCAGTCTAATGTTTCAGTCTGTTTGATACATTATTAATTAGGGTGTATGAATGACACCAGCTTGTTTAGTTAGTGTGTTTTATGATCTCATACGATTGTGTTATTGTTCTGCCAGGGATGTTGGGTAGATCAGCTGCTCAGCTGCTCAGTCAAGGAAAAGTGCCGGCAGGTTTGGGCTGGGCACTGCTAAGATGTAGAAAGATGGGTGAGATAGTTCTGCAAGACATTACATTTCTATATTTGGTGTGCTCCTTGGTATGGATGGGTGCCCATAGATAGATTGTAATGTTGTGTTCATGGTATGTTCATTATTATGTGTGTTTTGAATGATTGCTCAGTTTAGCTCACCCTATACTTACCTGGGCAGGTGGTACATTCCAGTTAGTGAGGCTGAGCCAGGCCCCCAGGAAGTGCGGCGACCGTTGAAGCTAATCTGACAAAGTGGCCAAGCGGTGGTATTACATCTATGGCGGCCGTCACGTGAGGCCATGGGGCCCAAAAGATAGAATTACCTGATGAAATATATGTCTATAAATATGTGGATAATTATTTTTTTTGGTGTCACAATCCCACGAAATGACTCGTTTCACGATCAGGATTAGATCTGTTTGGTTTGATAACATTTGGAAAGTCTAGAAGAGCTGCATGATTTAATTATTTAATCCCCACTCAAGTTAGCCAGAGCACTAAACCGGATGGAGCCGGCTCCGTCAGAAGTCTCTAGTGCTCTATAGGCCACACAGTGCGGAAGGAGTATGGTTTGCCGTCCTGGTTCGGACCACAGAATGTACAGAAAGACTACGGAGCCTCCGTGTTGTTGTTCCATAATCACACAACATAACGTGATTGTTTGATGCCTTCATTCTCAGTGCGAATGCTCCGAAAAATCGATGCTTTTTCGCCGTGTAATATGTGCGTTCTGTGTGAAAGTACTCGTGACAAAAACAAGAGTCTGAAAAAAACACACCGACATGCAAATCAATCGCGCGAAAAATATGCCCTCCGACGTGTAAAAGGCCTTTAGCGTTGTCACCGTCATTAGCATTTAGCTCAAAGCACCACTGTGCCTATAAGTACAGCCTCACAGAGCTGCTATCGCGGCTGCAGACTCTCGTTTCACCTTTAAAATACCAAAACGACGCTTAGTGAATATCAACTGGCTTCCGCCTCTTCTCCTCACTTCACCTGCTCTCTTTGTCCACCACCTCTCCTCAAACAGAGAGGGATATCGTTCACTATGGAAACAAGGTTGCAGCCTACTGAACCAAATGTCTCGTACTCTCACTCACTTTGCATATAATTTTGCCTTTTTTTTCCCTCTCCTCTTTAGTGCTCCAGAGCTTCTGATCTTTTATAACAAAATAGATGGGGTATGACGTGTGGGATTTTGTTTGGTATTGTTTGTAAAGTGACACACACCAGGGTTTGACAGAGAGGCACAGCAGGGACTGGCTCGGGCCTGTTTGCCCTATAAAGAGATATCGGCGTTTTGACCATAGGGGTCCGTGCCCGTCATTAATGACCTTTTCAAACACACAGACTGAACACATTGTATTGCGGCTGCACTGTCAAACCTCTTGCCAGCCTAGGGCTGCTTTTGTTCTCTTAAAGTGTTTGGGCGGCATAAATCAAAGATTTAAAGATTTTGATATCTTGCCTTTTAAACACCAACAAAGAAGTGATAGAAGTAAGCATGAATGCAGGAAAAGAGCCGCTGTGCTGTTTTGTGATGTTGTAATTTGCCGGTAGCCATAAACAAACATAAAGATAAAGATATAAACAGATGTTTTTTTTCTTGAGTAGCTTGAGAGGAGTTGAGTCATTATTTATTAGCAGCTTCATTCAACTTACGATATATTTACAAGTTTATAGTCTTCAATAAATGACTTAATAGTATGTTGTAAACATTTATAGGCTTTCTGTGAGGCCGGCTAGAGGATGGTTATATAGTTGCTGTTTGGATCAACAGGAAAACCTTCAAATTGTATTCTTATTCAAATGAATTCAAATGAAATTGATTCATGAAATGAATGTGGGCAGTTATGACATAATTTAGTATTCTCGATTGGAAAAAAACCAAACAATCTTTGGTAAATGCTCTTTCAAGTTTGGAGCTTGCACGTGAATTTCGGACATACTGAGAGTGATTCTGTGCCATGAATGATTATGTGTTAACGCGGACAGAAAGTGACAGTAATAAAGCACCACAGGATGAGCAGACAGACTGACTGGCAGGGAGAGCGAGGCGCTTCCTCCCGCTGAAGCATTACTTCCTGAATTTCCATTTCAATCAGCGGCAGCCTCCCGGGAGGCCCCGGCCGGCCCGGGAGCCTCCATGGGTGGGAGGAGTCAAGCCCCCTCATTGCCAACAGTGGTTAGCATCGAGTCTGACGTCTCGGCGTTGTGCTCCTTCTGCTGCGAGAAACTATTCAGAGTTTTTGCATGCAGCACAATAATCTCCATCCTCCCCATCCTCCATCTCCCAACCTCGCTATCTCTCCGGTGCGCCCGCCCCTCTCCCTTTGCAAACACCTCGCTATCTTTAAGCACAATGTGATAACACCAAACTTTCCTACCGTAGAAGTTGCAAGTCGTACTAGACTTTACTTCCACTTTCCCATAGTCATCACTATACTAAGTGGAAAATAATTGAATGCCTCAAACTATAAGGACTACTCGGTAGATTCTTGTCTGCCCCCGAGGCTTGTTTCCTCCTGGCTCAGTCACGGGTCATTTGAGTTGGTCATTACGCATTAGTGTCTTCTGGCCTTGGAAGTGCAAATCCTATTTAGGGGTGTAATCTAGCCATATAATCTGGGTTAAAAGGTGACTGCAGCTCCCTAAACAATAAGGCTGTCTCCCGTGATACGCGTCGTATGCCGGGGCCGTGCCGAGGAGTCGACGCAGTACTCTCTCTGTCTGTAAGTGGGATGCACTGATGCTCACTGACATAAATAGGTCCTGCATATTTGGTAACACATCGCTTGGATATATTTGGATGCCTTGCAATAAAACCTCTATTTGCTCTCTCTCCACCCCCCCCCCCACCTCCTTCTCTCTGTATTTTATATAAGACTGTCACAACTAAAATGTTTTATCTCTGTGCAAATTAATTTACAACTTCTTAATATTCCCATTGTTCATGCAGGGACCGTCACACATAATATCCTCTTGAATACAGATGTGCTTAAGGAGAATGTGGATAAAGTGATCAGGAGCAAATTAGGCTAGAGTGAGTGGTCCTCTGTCTCTCTTTTTCTATGTCTCATGCTCCTCCCCATATGTGCTGTCAATACTGTAAGTAAGATGAAGGGCTGTTTAGGTGAAATACAATAAAGACACTTCTGCCTCCGGGCACCGTTGGCTTCGGATCGATGGCCGCCAGGCATGTTTTCCCGTAACTAACATACACGAATAACATTAGATGGATCAGTAGTTAGTCACAAAGATTTTTCTCCCGTGATTTGAGAGCAGCCATGCATGAGACCAAGAACTTTATCTCGCTTTGTTTGTGCTCCTCACGGATAATGCTGGGGATTAAGGGCATCTGCTAAATGTCAGAGAGATGATTCTTTACATTGATACACACATTAAATTTTTTTTTTTTTTTTTTGTTTGCCGTAGGAGCCCGTGCAATGATATACACAGCTCAGCTCCATGAAAAACATATTGATTTGTCTATAACAGACTAAGCTCATGCACACAAACGAGAGACAGTTATTCCCTCCCTTTTCAAACGTGGTTACTTTTGCAAACTTTGGATATGACTTGAATGTATAGTCCTGCAATGTCTACTATGATGTTTTTATGACTACTTTGCCACTTTATCTTTAAATGCCAGCGATTCTGACCACATTACACTGTCAAGCATTAACGAGGGTTAAAGAAAAAACATAAACGCCATGCTACAAAACAAGCTTTCACACTTCTTCACTCTAGTCCACGGCTGAAGAATGCCGTGCCAAAACAATTTTGCCTCAGGAGTGAAATCAATATCAGAGATGAGAGCAGAGACACATGGCTGAAAGATACACAAAAGCTCCCAAACCTCTTGCCTTTGAAATGTATTGTGAGATTTTTTTTTTTTCTTTAAATGTGTTTTTACAAATTCTAATTGTGTAATAGAATGGTCTGTTATACAACAGACCATTGGGTTTTTTTTTTTTTTTTTGCAATTGGCAATGATGCATTATACATTCTCCAGCTCCAGAAATAGCAGTAACACAAGGCTAATCCACCAAATCAGTTCATGTGTAAAAATCTACCCCACTGTGTAGTTCATTTTAATTTGCTTAAATTCATAGTCGGGTCCATTAGTAATGCTTTGCATGTTTGTATTAATTAACATGACATAATGCATTAAATAATGAACAAATGTGGCACAGATTAATGTCTTCATGCAAACTAATTATTTAACAATGCATTTGAAAAGTGTTTAAAAAGTAACTTAACACCCTCGTTTTATCTCTGACCAAGGGGTGTGGTCAGAAGTGTAACCACGGGCAACAGTGATGTCACGGTGTACCTACCCACGCATTCTCATAAACATATAATGTATAATGAATACAAAAATGTATGCACAACAGTTTGTAGAATACGTGTTCTGTTTTAGATACATGCGTCGGTCACGTGAGACACTCGTCATCAGTGTTGCGATTAACATTGTGAAATGGGATTAATTCAGTAGGTTTAGGAAACAAAATTACTTGGTATGGTTAGTAAAAAAAACACAGGGATTGGCATTAAGTCAGCATCCTTGGCATCGGCATCAGACCTACGTGTCAAAATATGACGCTCACTGTCACGTCAAAATATAGAGCTCACAGGTGCAGTTTTTAACATGTGGGACACCAAACTACATGTTTATGTTTAGGCAATAAAACCATTTAGGTAAGTTTAGGAAAAAGACCATGCTCTGGGTTAAAATAAGTATTGTCAACATTGACTTTTGGTTTTGGTTTCACACAGGACATGAACACCGGCCTCCTGGGTCAAAGTCCTGTGTTTGTTTGATCCATCCACCAGCCCTCCCGTCCGCCCTACATGGATTTCTCGCTTTAAATACATGTTATATGACGTCAGGACCACTTGCTCTGAGTGTCTGATATTGCCGCAGATGGATTTACATCGGAGTTAGTTGAAAGCGAGGTGCGTCTCATACAGACGCTAAAGAGTACCTTGTGTGTCGGTATCAGACTCCGAGGGTCGTGACAACTGGACATATATAGGAGACAGAACGTGATTGACAGGCATCATGTTGATAGATGAGGTAAGTAAAATGACAGTTATTATAGTGTGATTAACAGTTTGATCCCCAAAACCAAACAAGCCTAGTTTTCCCACGACTTCGGTCACATTCGTGTTTGACCAGACGGGCTTCACTAGATAAAACCTTTTTTTTGTGATTACATTTTGTTGGATTTGTTGGCATAGCGGACTCAATTTCTCAGCTAACATTAACCATGTAAATCAGCCCATAGGCTGTTATAGGTAACTGAGAGAATCTGGGAAGGTCTTAGTTTTAAAGTTACGTTACAATCCTTATACATGCAAATTGCTTCACAAAGTAAAGTAAGTTTAAAAGGTTTATTCACAAAATATGATGTAGCAGCAAAATTAGATGCTCAAAAACAGATGCTCCATCTGTCCAGCAGACATGTCCACATCCATTCATGTGAGTAACTGCTAGCTTTTTACAATATATTCACGAAGAACCATTAAAAAAACAAAAAACAAAAGCCCTACTGAAAACTATGCTGTTTGATTTAGGTTGGTTTTTTTTGTTTTTGTTTTTTTATCATACAACAGCATCCCATTCTAACAGCAGTAGATATGAAAAAAATGAGATGGAATGACTTTAGCTTGACGTTGGTCTGAATATCTGGTTTCAAAGCTAAATATTTGCTTGTCTGTTATTTTCTAGATCATTGTGTTTGTGCATATCTTTCTTTGCATATTCCTGGGGACATTTTGTTCTCGTTCATGTGGATTCTCCATTGTGTTACTGTGTTTCTGTGTGTGCACATTTTTTTTTGTGTGCAAATATGCTTACAAGACACAATTCCTGGTTTTGTTTCCCTTTCTGCTGGCAACAGAAGACATCTTCAGAGAGCACATGGCTTTTAAATAAGCCGAGCAAGTGTTTGATGTGTAAATGTGTATTCCAGGCATGTAAATAGAATGCTATCAGCTTCTTAATGTCTGTCTGTCAGAGTTTTGACTTGTCACCAATGTTCTTCCCCTTCATCTGTGCGCACTTCTCTCTTATGTACGTTTCCTTTCTGCCTTGACAAAAAAGCAAACTGGCAAGTGTGGCCTGAGGCAGAGCAAGTGAGCCTTTGTTTAAAAGGTTATACATTGGTGCATGCTGATAGAGAACTTACGAGCCCAGTGGCTGAGCAACCATTTGAAATTGTTTCATCTAGGACAAAGTGATCGCATATACACCTGAATATGACAAAGACAGCAGTAAAACCAAAGGCGAGAGATCTTCATTCTTGAGGAACAACTTGATCGCTAAGATTATATAAACTGGTATTAATTATGAGAAAGCAAGTGTAATCATAAACACATATTCATATACGCTGTACACACATGCATCGGTGGCCATGCACACATCAGTTATTTGAGGTTATGTGACATATGATTTCTCACATAACCTTAACCCTATAACGGTATTTGTGTCGTATTTGATACACGACTTTGTGCAACCTCTATGTCCTCCACATGACCAATACTTTCCTAAAAAAAACTGTTTTATAGAATCTGATACATGTAATCTGCCCCCTGGTGGATTATCTATGCACTGCACAGATTTTCTGCACAGAGATATTTGCTAGTTTTGAAAAAAGTTACTAATATTTCAATATGAATATTTACTGGATTGAAGCAACTTATAATTCATATTTTGTATCTTATTTTATAGTAAAGTCGTGTTGAAATGTATGAATCAAATGTTGCAGGTATTTAAGGTAATTTATCTGTAAATTCGTCAATCATCCTTTTATAGGCATTTACTTTTTTTTTTGCATTTTGTCAAAAGCTACAAAAATACTTCAATTAAAAAAAAAAAGTACAACATTTCTGGCTGTTATTCAATGCTTCAGTCTTTCGAGGGTTAAAGGTTAAAGTGACTCTCCTCCAACAGGTTTGAAAGGTGGCTGTAAAAAAGTTGTTCCTCCTCATGAAGAATGGAAACTGTGGTCAGCTGGGATTCATGACATTAGCAATAAATTGCAATGTTTTCACAGTAGAAAAAAAAGGATTGAAATGGCCAAAGCAACCTCATTATAATGCACTTCCACTCTCCATCTGTGAATTCAATATGTGCCAAACAAAAAAGCAATGACAAAGCAGTTTCCTGACCAGTGAAAGGGTATGAGATTGCTGTAAAATGCACAAACCAACGCACAATCCTGCTCATCAGTTCAATATACTCGATGAACAGAGTGTGCTGAAGAGGTGATGTGAGAATTTTATGTGGATGTTTGGACTTTTTGTGCCGTGAAAACTGCTTTCTATGAAGGTGCAAATTAAAAAAAAAAAGTTTTAGATTCACCTTTCAAATGTACAGAGTTGTTCACATTTCAGAGTTTTCTCAAAAGATAGACTTTAGGCAGTAACAGTATCTGTTCAAGTGTACGCTATATTTTGAATATTTTCACTGCATTACCTTGCTGTCAAACAGCGCTTTATGACGGGGAACTGAAGCCGTCATATCGCTCTCTTTAAAGCCACCAGACTCCTTTGACAATAACAGTAATTTTACCTCGCAGAACGCAGGAGTTGCTGGTCTAACGCTGCCTCAGTCAGTTAGCTTGTTTGTTACTTTTGTTAGTTTCTAACCCTTTTAAAACACCAAAGTCACACAATAACACAAACAAACTCATCGATCGAGGCAGCGGTAGACCAGCCACTCCCGTGTTCTGTGAGGTAAAATTACTGTTTTGTCAAAGGAGTCTGGTGGCTTTGAAGAAAGCATATATGTATATAATGGCTTCAGTTTTCCAATGTAAAGGGCTGTTTGACAGCAAGGTAAAACAGTGAAAATATTCTAAATATAGCGTACACCTAAACATATATTGATTTTTTTTAGGTGGTCCATTTTTTTGTTTCGCTGCAACCCCTGTCCACAGCAGTACATTTCTTAGGTTCCGTGTCAGGACTCCTGTCTGCTTCTCCATACTGGGGGTGTGTCGACCGCCATCTACTGTAGGTAACACACTGACTATGGATAAGCACCTCATACAACAACACTTGAAAACATCCCTTTAAAAGGACAGCTACTATAAGTCACAACCTGTAATGTAACCATAGCTACTGTATGGTTTCCATAGCTTCAGCATGCACAGCTATGAGCACAATTGTAGCAGCTGCTCAGACTTTTAGTCTTTTAGGCCAAGAAAATGTTTAAAGAAGAAGAAAAACATTATATTATCTATGTCTTCATTTTCCCATCAGGCAGTCAGACCTAGTTTTCAATGTTTTAAATATTAAACATAGAAAGGTTCTCTTTTAATCTTGAGGACACAGTTCTTTGATCTCACACACACGCACGCACACGCATGCACGCACGCACACATGTGCGCGCACACACACACACACACACACACACACACACACGTGCGCACACACACACACTGTTGACATTTAAAAGAACATGAGTGAAAGGAAATTGTTGTACAGTTCAATTCAGAATTTCTTATTATTCATGGGCATCTTTCTGTACACACAGCCTTCAAGCATCAGAATCAGCACACTGGGTAAAGCTTTGTACATCCTCAATACATTTCCTCTTTTTTTAGGTTCTCTGAATACTACGTATCCTGAAAACAGAACGAATGCCCCCTTTAACTCCCTCAGGGCCCGGAGTGTATGCGTGCGTGCATGCATTGCTGCTACACCTACTGTAATAATAATAATAATAATAATAATAATAATAATAAACTTTATTTATATAGCACCTTTCAAAACACAGTTACAAAATGCTTTACAATAAAACTGAAGAAAAATTAAAACACAAGGAAAATAAAATAAAAGCATAAAATACATGAAGGTAAATATGTATGGAAATAAATGTAAAAAAAAATACAATAAACATAAAAACAATAAAACAGACAGGCATCTCAGATAAAATCAGGAAATGCTTTCCAATAAAAAGATGTTTTTAGAAGAAACTTTTAGAAGAAAGAGGACACTGACTCAGACAGCCTGATTTCCTCGGGCAGGTCGTTCCAGAGCCTCGGATCCCTGATTGCAAAAGCTCTGTCCCCTTTAGTTTTTAGCCGGGCCCCTGGAACAGGCAAAAGTCCTCTGCTCGAGGATCTCAAACTACGCACCGTACTGTAGCGGAAACAACCCACAGAAATGTATTTGAGTACTTTGCCAGCTGCAGGGTGTGAACTCCGGGGCGCCATACATTTCTATTTTTCTATATTTTCTTCATCATGCGTAAAATTGGACGATGTATGATTCATGATGAGGGTGATTAATCCCTAATTCACTTTAATAAAGATATCGGCATGCATCCTATTCATGCCGTCACCATAGCGTGCTGCCGCTATTAACGTTCTCTCTTTGTGGCACACGCAAGTCTGTCTTTTGTTACCGCGAGAGCATCACAACCCTGCAGGATGCAGTCATGAAACATTTCAGGTGTGTCGCTGAGATGAAAATGATTGCAGAGTTTGAAGATGAGTGTAGTCCGAGAAAGGGCGGCGGAATAGGAAGAAGGGAAGGGGCCTTGTCCCCCTACACTTTACGCCCCTGGCCCAATAACCATGCAAGATACAGTGTGTGTGTGTGCATGTGGGTGCATGCGTGCGTGTGTGCATGTGTGCGTGCGGTGCCTATAGAACAAGATTAAAAACATATATGTCTTGTGTTCTTGCTTTTAAACACTTTCTGTTGCACACAGCCTGGGGAAATAGTCCCATATGAGCAGCACCACTGTTGGGTGATATGAAAACCATCTAAAAGGTCAGAGCCCGCCAGACAGACCTCCCTCCAGAGTCGCCACTGTGCGCTGCTGTCGCTACCACCGCTGTTTACTTCATAACCCCAAACATTTGTTCATTTCATTTGTGGCTTTTAGAGGAACTAAATATCCCAGAGATGTTTAGCCCTGATCTTACCATGAGCTCATTAAAAATACATGATTCATTCCAGCTTTGGCTGTTGGATAACTGCGTTTCTATCTCCCCCTCTCTACCATCTGATGGAATTAAAAAAAAAGTTGTTATTAACATGACTAATTCCACGCTCAAGGGGGATTTACATGTCCCAGTATGATGGAGCTTGTCAGGACACACTAATCAGTGGCCGCTGTATGTACATGTACAGTGATGTATTCCCAGCAGTATGATGTCATGTCAGATGTACCATGGACTTAAATCAGGACATTAAAAAATGCAATTTTGTTAATATGCCGTGCATATAAATAGTTCATATAGATCTCATGTGTGTTGGGTTCTCAGGATGAATCCACTGCAGCTAATCATTTTTGTAAAGCTGACTTTAACAGTCAAGGTCATTTTTTTAAATTTTTTATTTATAGAGAACATTTAAAAAGAACACATGTTGATCATTTATTTACAGAGGAATTCAATTTGATCATTCAAATGAAAAATAAAAAAGGTTATTATATATAATAGACAAAATTAAAGCAATTATGTTAATTGTGGGGACTCAACAGTAGCTGTAAAAAGACTTTTATGTGGCAGTATTAAGGGGAAGACCTGACAGTGAGGGGTAAATTGGGGGCAGCAATAAACAAGAGTCAGAGTCTAGAGGCATGCTGGCGGCTCGGGAAGCTGTTCTTAGGCACAGGGATGCTTTGAGCTAAATTGGCGCTACAGAGGAAAAGTCAGGGGTAACACAAATGTCTGTACAACATTTTTTGTGAATCATTTTTGTAAATACTGCGATATTTCACTGAATAAGTGAAGAGATTGACTTGCTGGTGCAACGCATTCTCAATCCAAAAAAACTGATGGTTGCTCAGTGGCCCTACGCTTCAAACTATGATACTCTAGGTGCCCTTCTAGCATCAGTTTTGGACGTGTTTCAACTTGTTACGTAAATTGTGTCTTTTCAAAATAAACTTCCAACTTTGTTTTGGGTTTCTTGGTTAGACTTAGGAAAGGATGGTTTGGTTTAAAATAAATTACTTAAGTTTGTGGCGTTAGTTAAGATTAGGAACATTATGTAAGAAAGTTAACTTCAAAAGTTGACATTTGGTTTCACACAGGACACCGACAGCGATCTCCATGTTTTAAAGTCTGTGTTTGTTTAACCCATCCATCCACCCAGACTTCCTCCATACGCAGACTTTCTTGCTCTTTATACTACGTCAGTTGCGTCAAATGATGATGCAGATAGATTTACACTGAAGGTAGTTGAAAGCCCGGCGCCTCTCATACAGACACTAAAGGGTACCTCTGAGCTGGGAGTGAGAACACACTGGCTGGTGGTGCTAGATGAAAGGTCACAGGATCACCAAAGTCTTTAGGATTCATCCTCTGAGCACAATAGATATCGGTACCAAATTTCATAGCCATCCATGCGAAGACATTTCATTAAAAACCAAAATGTCAACATGTTGTTGGCACTAGACAGAAAGAAGGATTCAGGTCATTAGGATTCATCATCTGGGGACCATGGGGGACTGTAACAAATTTCCTGGCAATCCATCTGGTAGTTGTTGAGATATTTCAGTCCGGACGCCGCAACGGTGGACCGAAGCGACACATCCCTGGAGCCGTTTTTCTACGGCGATAACAACTCTTAATAACCTCTGGATTTTGACCGGGAAATAGTTGCGTCTATATTGTAACGTTACAACAGTTAGCTTCAAACAGGCTAAGAGCGGTAAGGCTGATGAGAAAACAATTCAAGTTCAAGGTACAGATATGTGTCAGAGAGAGAGAGAGAGAGAGAGAGAGAGAGAGAGAGAGAGAGAGAGAGAGAGAGAAAGACAGAGAGAGAGAGAGACTCCTATTTCAGTATTGATATCACAGATTTCACACACCAGGCACCAAACTGTCTGAACACTTTAAAAGAAGCCCCTTGCAGCAATAAAGCCTCTGTCTTATGCCAACAGAGACTCATGCGCGCTCAATCAATGACCGACTTTTTCTAATTGTTTGAAAAGCTTTTGCTGCACCACTGTGAGGGACAAAAGTACTGCATCTGACATCGATTCAAAGCAAATAGCTCCTCCTTTATTCGTCATACTTTCCATTGTTATATATACACCCTCTCCAAAACACAAAAACATCCCAGGTCAAAGGTTTAAGATCAAATGTTGAAGGATTAATAAAACAGTGGAGGGCAGGGAACTCTTTCCCACTTCTTTCTTCTGTGGCATCCATAAATCATGACCTACTATCAAGGCCCATCACAGCTGAGAAAGACAGACTTGGTACAGCACGCCGGTCATTCTAGGTCGCAAATCCACTAATCTATATTTCAGGAGTTCTCTTGTGAAAGCGAAGCCCCTCTGTTGTTTATGATGAGTTATAAAAGATTCCTTTTTGTTTTCCTCTATACTTTTTTTAATCTTAGTTTTAAGTGCCTCATCAATCTTTCATGCGGCCGCTCTTCCTGTCTTTTGTGTGATGGCTTTGATGTTAGCCTGCACTTTCCCTACCTGAATCCCATGTATCTTTCATATCCTCTCTGACAGGCAGCTATGCATTCACAATGCATCCCACATTGTATTCGCAAAAGTATTAGTTTATGATAATACAGTACTGTACCAGGCTGTCCACATTCATTGTTCATACATATGAATACGAAAGGTAATGGGATTCATACATAAACCACGTAATCATTACGACCCATATTGATGTTCGCTGTTATGTCGTGTACACACCAGGTGCGAATACATTAGTTTGCATGAATTCATTACATATAAAGTCAATGTAAAAATGCAATTAGATGTGAGTTCCGGTCGGGCGGAGCGAATGACGCAAATTCGCTTGAGTTGAAAAAGCTGAACTTCCTCGGCGAACGACGTGAAGCGAGTCAAAACACAAGATTCAAATGTTCAAACTCGCGTGAATTAAGTGACTAGATTATTTTATTTGCGCCTGGTGTGAACACGTGGTTAGGCAGCGACCTCTAGTGGTCGTAGTAATCATGACGGGAGCAAAGGAGGAAGTCAGGTGATACAGTATTTACAGAGAGGTCGTTGTTATCGTGCTACAGTGTACATTCTGAGTTGTATGGCTCCAGTGTGCAGCGCTGCTGTTATATAAAAATCCTCCCAAACTTAATAAACTTGCTACAGTATCTCTACTTTAAGCAGCCAGACTGTTTTTGGTTATTGGACTTTCAAATGCCCTTTTTGGCAGCAACATAACGGTAACAGTCGCAGTTACGTAACAGTGAATGGTCATATTTTGTTGTGCATATGTTTTTGTAAAAATATCATACAAACTGTTGTATGACAATATGTTGACTGTACATATACACATTGATAACATCCAAGGAATTAAACAGGTTACAGTTACAAAAACAAATTGAATCCGATAAATCATATAAATCGGGGTCAAAAGCCCCAATTTCACAGCACTTGCTTTTTAGAATAAAAAGCAATTTTCCGGCCTGGTAATGCTTCCACACTGAAAGTTGTGATAACTTACAACTAAAGGGATGATCATACTGAGAATAATAGTCAAATATTGCAGCCATAAATTGTGCTCCACTTGTTAGGTTCAGGGATGGATGCACCGAGTCCATACAGAGCCAAGGCAGCTCTCTGCTCCAGGCTGTGGGCACTCCGGCTGCTGGATGTATACAGCACAAAGTAGCGCAGGGTCAGGTGGGGGTATCATTAATTAAAAGCATGTGCTCCACGGAAGCACCTCTCTGCAATGCAATAAAACAAGTTTATAGGCCTCGGCTGCCCACATTCTTTTTCCCCACTTTTCATCTCTATGACAAAATGCCCTCTCGCTGGTCAGACCATAACTCTCTGCCCACTGACAGCTGCAGGATTACGACTGTGGGGAAGAGGTGAGAGGGAACGGGAGGTGACGGCAGGGCTCCTCAAAGTCATCATGGCGGCCGTAGATTACAGAGTATCCTCTCCCTCACTTTTCTTGGCAGGCGGACAGCGTGCAACAGCGTGCATGCTGATCAGTTGTGGGAGAGATGAGGGAGGAAGGACGGCAGGACAGGATCGTATGGCCGGGGCCCCGGGAAGAATAGCCACCTGATCCCACAGATGCTGGTGGAGCCCAGGCGCCTCTCACTCTCCCACTCAATAGGTGGAGACAGGAAGGGCTGGCATGAGCTGAGTGATATGACTGGAGCCTTAGCGGTGTTTCCATCAGCTCTTTGTGTCTGCCTTCACACCTAGGATGCTCACATCTGTTCACTGCTGTACCAATCC
>JAOVVB010268284.1:0-18403 GCA_028570985.1 Heterobranchus longifilis | reverse complement strand
ATAAATTGGGTATCACTGGAAAGATGAGACTCTTGTGGATTCAATGAGCCCAATTGTATTCATGTGTGATGATGTTAATCTCTATAGTAACCATTTAATTGTAGCAAGACCATTTTTTGAACCTCAACCTCACTGTATAAAACGAGCTGTAGGGAGCTCTAGGATAATCACAGCCTCATGAAACTTTACAAACACAAACTAGAGACCGAGGACATTCAGAGGATTTAGAGTTTTCCCAGGTATAATAAGGGAGTTTCTGAGCAGTTTCCAGAACATAAATCCTCGCCATCCAATCGCAGAAAAATGCAATTCTTGCAGAAATCTCCAAATGTCAAAAGTTTTTGAAACCAAATCACAGCATGAATTTTTCTATGATGTTCCTCAATGTCTTATTGGCTGTCTTATTGAGGTATTTTGGAGGAAATTTTTATCAATTCTCGAATGGTCAAAAATGGTTAAATTGTGCACTAAATCTGTGTAACAAATGGTATCAACCTTATCAACATTTATACATTGACCAAATCTTTCGATAATAATGTTCTAAGACTTTATACACTATAAACCTTCAAAATGTAATAGGCGCCTAAACAAAACACAAAGTTTATTAGACACACAGTGCTGAGCTGCATCTGAAATAAATCTTCAGGTTCTCAGCTTTCAGATGATGTACACCATTTATGTGTGGCATCTACTGTTGACCTGCTGTCTGCCCTTAAACATAGGCTGCCCCCCTCTAAAAAAGTCAAAAATGGGTCTATGTGGGTCTCAGAGGGTTAATGAGATTATTATTATTATTATTTAACTCTTGTTAAATAATCAATGGTGAAATATCCTGACATCTCATTAAAAAACACCAATTTGTGTCTCCAGAACCATGGCTAGAAATGTCCCAACCTCTTGTTTAAAAAACACCGGTTAAATGTCCCAACATCTCGTTAAAACACCTGTCGGTGTCTCCAGACCACGGCTAGAAATGTCCCGACCTCTTGTTAAAAACTCAAACACAAACTGGTGTTTTTTAATGAGATGTCGGGACATTTAACAATGGTTAAATGTCCCGACATCTCATTAAAAAACACCAGTTTGTGTCTCCAGAACCATGTCCCAACCTCTCGTTAAAAACCCCAGATTAAATGCCCTGACATCTCATTAAAACACCAGTTTGTATCTACAGAACCATGGCTTGAAATGTCCCGACATCTCATTAAAAAACACCCATTTGTGTTTCCAGAACCATGGCTAGAAATGTCCCAGCATCTTGTTAAAAAAAACAATGGTTAAATATCCCGACATCTCGTTAAAAATCACTTGTTTGTGTCTCCAGAACCACGGCTAGAAATGTCCCAACCTCTTGTTAAACAAATAATGGTTTAATGTCCCGACATCTCGTTAAAAAACACCTGTTTGTGTCTCCAGAACCGTGGCTAGAAATGTCCCGACGTCTTGTTAAAAAACAATGGTTAAATGTCCCGTCATCTCGTTAAAAAACATCTGTTTGTGTCTCAAGAACCACGGCTAGAAATGTCCCGACCTCTTGTTAAAAAAACAATGGTTAAATGTCCTGACCTCTTGTTAAATAAACAATGGTGAAATGTCCCAACATCTCGTTAAAAAAACACCTGTTTGTGTCTCTGTATGGGGAATGTATTGTCATGTATTGTCAATCATCATTTTTCCAGAGACTATTGGCTGATGGTTTCTCACTCTCCTCATCATATGTAATATTAGGGGGACATTTTCAATTGTACTCTCGACACTGATCTCCCCCAAAATCTAACAGATCTCAGAAAAGTCTACAGCTATCTGAGCTCTGTAATGACTTAGAATTATTTGACAGATGGAGAATTTTGAACCCTAAGGGAAAGGATTATACTTTTTTTTTCTTGCCCACATAAATCCTTTTCCAGGATAGACTATTTTTTAACCTCAAGAGAAGTTTTGGATTGGGTCCCAAATCATATCAGATCATTGTCCTATTGGTATCACTATTCATCCTCCATATAAAAACCCCTCAGGCAGGCATTGGCGCCTGGATCCTTCACTGTTGAGTAGTCCTTCTTTGTATGAGGATGTGACTAAACATTTGGACATTTTTTTTTCAGTTAATGAAACACCAGAAGCCAATCCCTCACTCCTGTGGGACACAATTAAATGTTATTTAAGAGGTATAATCAAATCTTACAATACAGCGCAGACACAGGAAAGTGGCTCTCAAAACTCAACTAGACCTTGAGGTCCTTGAGAGAGAGTTTAAGTCTAACCCCTCTAAAGAACGGGATAAACTATTAAATGCAATGTGTGCTTCTTTAGATCTGGTACTGACTAAGAAGGCTGAAACCTCAATTTTCTATGGAAAATTGAGGTTTCAGCCTTCTTAGTCAGATTCTACGAATTTGGTGGATGTCTGGATGTCTCGTTAAAAAACAATGGTTAAATGTCCCGACATCTTGTTAAAAAACAACCATTTGTGTCTCCAGAACTATGGTTAGAAATGTCCGGATGTCTTGTTAAAAAACAGCTGGTTTTGTTGAACAGTGGTCTCGTGTCTCCCAGGTTACACTGCTCCTCCTGATGAGAAACTCAGCTCATACACATGTGATCTGAACTACAGCACTTTAGAAATGTTGATATTCATACATGAAACGTACAAATGTAATGTTTCCATGGTTTGCAGAAACACACAGTGCTTACATTTTATTGTGATGAGTTAGGTGATCTGATCAAGCACTTTGTCTGAAGCAAACTGAGGCCTTTACTTACAAACCATTGGTAGTAACTTGTTGAAAAGTGTTTTATGTCAGTAGCCAGCAGTGAAGCTACAGTCTGAAGACAGTGGGACTGATCAAGTGTCTCTTTTTCAGTAGGAGTGCATCTGTTCACACTCCATGTACAATTTAGGACCCCACAGTTTCCAAAATGACTATATTTGTCAAACACATATTCCTTTAACATGGAAATGTGAATTAAGTGATGCACAAGACATCTAGTATTTCCCTTTGATCAAATGGTGTAGACATAAAAAGTGAAAGTTGACTCCATGTAGCATCAGGAAACAAAAGAATGTATTGTGTAAGATTGGAAAAATCCATTGAGAAAACTTTAAATAAGTGACAATATGGGCTACCAATGTACATTATCCATCCACTGGTATGTCATTTCAAACTGGATTTGAACCTGGCAAGTAGGGCTGAACAATTAATCGAAACTGTATCAAAATCGCAATAAGGAGATGCAATATTTGTTAAATGCAAAATGTGTCAAAATACAATTTTAAATTAAATATTGTGGTGCTGCAGAGATTCTACAGACTTAAGAAAAAAAATATTTGTTTGATCCAGATCCTTGCAAAAAACCCACAATGATCATTTTAATGTTTTTCAATGAAAATTAGGATAATGATGTAAAAATTAGAATTCCCATCGCAAATCATTAGTATCAGTCAAAGTAATTGCAATTACATATTTTTCCAAAATCGTTCAGCTCTACTGGGAAGTAAGAAAACCTACCTGAAGCATATTGTTTAAACGTACAATGACACAGGATTGAAATGCTATTTTAAAGGACAACCCAGCTCTTACAACACGGGTAAAACTGAAAGTGAGCACACATGAAATGTCTCTAATAATCCCTTGTTGCACAGGAAAACTAGGTGCATGACTACAGACTACAGTTGGTCAAAGTTACTCTGTTGGACAAGGGATAGTTTGGGAAATCATTGCAATGTTCATCTTTGTTTTCTCTTTCAAGTAAGTTTGGTTAACATGGGGATTTATTTAAAACCGTTTAAGCTGGGCTCAGACTACGGGAGTTTTGGGCCGATTTAGCCCCAAATTACCTATCCCGACAATCGGAGGAGACATCTGGTCCGGGACCTTGCTTGGTACCGATGTTAATGTGAGCAGTTTACGGATCAAATCTTAAACATCCCAAACGGCTCCAGAATCATTGGGGTCATGTTCAAATCTGGATGATCAGAACAGCTGATGGTGTTGATACATCAAGGGCGACTGTAGCAGTAGCATGCTAGTTAACGTTACAACATTAGCCAGCATGCTACTGCTAATATTAGATATTAAATTAATATAGATATTAAAACTGACCTCACCTCCAGTTCTCGCTGAATAGACAACCCCCAACTATTTCCTCATCCAGACTTGTTTAGCTTTTGTTATTTTTCTCACTGCAAATTGTTCCAACACGTCCTCCGTTCTGTTTACATCTGCTTCCACATGAGAGCACGTGAGGTGGTGTGTTGCTCCCTCTGGCACCATAATCTAAATAAATATCCTGTAGTGTGTGGTGGGCCATTATTTTCGAATCCTGTAATTAGGCATGGGACAATATGAAAATTTCATGTCACGATTATCTTGGCCAAAATAATTGCAATTCATGATATTATCCCGATAATCATCAAAAGATGCACAAAAACATACTGGAATCAGTTTACCTTACATTTTGTTTTGTTGTGACTTTTTCCAACTTTTGTCTCAAAATATCACAACTTTTTTCTCGAAACAATACGACTTTTCTCAAAACAATACAACTTTTTTCTCTAAAGATTAAGACTTTTCTCTAAACAATACGACTTTTCTCTAAACAATACAACTTTTTTCTCTAAAGATTAAGACATTTCTTGAAACAATACGACTTTTTTCTCAAAACAATGACTTTTTTCTCAAGCAATACGACTTTTCTCTCAAAAGAATATGAATTTTCTCGAAACATAAGACTTCTTGAAACAATACGACTTTTTTTCTCAAAACAATGACTTTTTCTCGAAACATTACAACTTTTTACTCTAGACATTAAGACTTTTTTCTCAAAACAATATGACTTTTTTCTAAACATTAAGACTTTTTTCTCGAAACAATATGACTTTTTTTCTCAAAACAATACGACTTTTCTCAAAACAATACGACTTTTTTCTCTTAACATTCCGATTTTTTCCTCTAAACATTCCAACTTTTTTCTGGTAACATTACGACTTTTTTCTCTAAACATTAAGAATTTTTTTTTCTCGAAACAATATGACTTTTTCTGGAAACATTACGACTTTTTTCTCTAAACAATACGACTTTTTTCTCAAAACAATATGACTGTTTTCTTGAAACAATACGACTTTTTTCTTGAAACAATACGACTTTTTTCTCGAAACATTCCGACTTTTTCCTCTAAACATTACAACTTTTTTCTCTAAACATTACGACTTTTTTCTTGAAACATTACAACTTTTTTCTCGAAACGATACAGCTTTTTTTCTCTAAACATTACGACTTTTTCCTCTAAGAGGAAAAAGTCGTAATGTTTAGAGAAAAAAGTTGGAATGTTTAGAGTCTAAACATTCCAACTTTTTTCTCTAAACATTACGACTTTTTTCTTGAAACATTACGACTTTTTTCTTGAAACATTACATCTTTTTTCTCGAAACAATGCAACTTTTTTCTTGAAACAATATGACCTTTCTCAATACATCACAACATTTTTCTCAAAACATTACATCTTTTTTTTTCTTATTGCATCACAGATAGGACAGTCAATTTGTGAGGATATTCACGACTTATTGGAAGTGTTTTTTAACGTGATCCACGATAAAATCCATATTGTCCTGCCTGTAGTGTGTGCATGTTTGAGATTAGAGAGAATATGTGTGAAGATACACCTGTATGTGATGCAACCTGATTTCAAAATCTGTTAAGATGTTAAAACTCCTTTAGTCTGAGCCAGTTTTGTCACTTTTCCCCATGCTATTAAAGGGAACACTACCTAAATGAAGAATTCCAATATGTTATTTCCATGGCTGAGCAAAGTTCAATCAATATCTCTGAATATGAGTTCACAGATATAAGTCTCAAACTTGAGATGTCATCAAGTATAAAGTCTGGAACTGCTCCGTAGACAATGAATGGGAGACTGATTTTGTTTCCTTTATTTTTACCCAAGTAAGCTTTGTAGTGTTCTCAGTTCTGAAACATGTAGCCATATACTTCGAATATTTCCCTGGGTGCTTTCACTGAGTAATGTATAAATGCACACTAATATTCCACTATTATTCAGAATATGACAATATTACAAAGTTGATACGAGTCGTGAAAATAGCATATTCCGTTTTGATATTCTGAGGCCTTTTTCTGAATATAGCATTTTCCGATGAAGGTAGTATTATTCAGGTTTTATAAGCATTCTTTGGATATGTATACAACTCATTCAGAATATGCGTCTCAATCTGGGGCTTTTACCACAGTTTACGGCTTCCGGTCAGCTCTGTGCGTTGCTATGGTTGTTGGACACAAACCAACAGAAACAGTTTACACGGCTGGGGTCGAGATGCATGGACAGAAGAAAAGCCCACATTTCTGTTCGGAAGGAGACACTTTTAAACATCATGAAAGACTTGGATATCAACAGGTTTTTGGATATGTGCAAATATCACGCCAACCTTTTCAAGCTTAGTAGGAATATTGTCTTTTTCGGAATAATGGCAAAAACATGAATATTTTGTGCATGTAAACATAGTCACTGTTATCTAGAGCAGTGGCAACCTGGGGGTCCCGACCACACAGGGGGTCACAAGGTCTTCTTGTTTTTAAAGGGGTGTAAGACAACTTTAAAAATATATATATACAGTTACAAAAAAACATAATACATAGAATTGTATGAAGTTCCTAAAGATAAGAGGAAAACTCATCTCTGATGCAATATTCACAGGAAATAATCTACTCAAAATTCATCCACATTTTACAGCAGTTATTGTGTTCACCATTTGGGTTAATTGTACATGTTATTAGTTGTTCTGTACTGTTATTGTTATGCATTGAATATTATATGAAATAGCCATAAAATGGCTATTTCATATAATATTCAGTGCATAACAATAACAGTAACAATAACAGTAATATTATATGAAATAGCCATAAAATGGCTATTTCATATAATATTCAGTGCATAACAATAACAGTACAGTGGCAACCTGGGGTCCTGAGGTTACTAAAGCTGGAGATATACTTGCTGTTTAGCCACCCGTTTGCGTAGACATCATGTCATGTTAATTTTTGAGTATGTACACAATGAACGGACAAAATGGGTGCACGATACATGAGTCAGCGCCATGTGTTCGCATAGTTAAAAACAAATCTCTGGCTTTGGTAAGGGGTCGTCAGTTTACTCAATGATAGACAAGGGGTCCCTTAAGGAAAAAGGTTGGGAACCACTGATCTAGAACATCTTTCCCAATTAATTGTCTGTGGAGCAATTCCACACTTTAGACTTGATGACATCACAAATTTGAGTTTCAGCACTCTAGTGTTTACATTTGTTTATGTTCATGTTTACTAATATTTTTGGACTGTCTCAGACCCTATCAATAACATGCATTTTGAAAATGTGCGTAGTTCCCCTTTAACTTGGTGTGTACATTATTATTACTGACAGGAACAATGGACAAAAGTGCAAATAACACCCAAGTTGAATGAAACTGGAATTTTCCCTTTAAACAATATAAGTGATTTGAGAAATGATTCAGGTTTACTAACGACAAAGCTCCTGAGTGAGTGATCAATCTGAAGTCAAGAATAGAGAGGGTACATGGATGTTTAGAAGTGCTGAGCAGAATTGGACAGACAGTTGTGTCATGACATTTGTATAATTCACATCATGGTTGGCACCGGCAGCTCACAGCTGGGGTCTTTCTGTGTGGAGTTTACATATTCTCTCCATGTTTAAACACATGCAGGTTGGTCTAAAGAGGTCAAAAGTCCAGCAACACTTGTCATATATAGATTGTTTGCATGCGACATCGGCGCACTTTCCAGATGGAGGGCAGACAACTGGAGACAGTCTACCAACACTGCACAAATAACTTTGAGTTGTGCTGTTTACAGCTGTGCCAAATAAAAGTCAATAAGTCCCACCCCCTGGTGGCTGGCTGCAGTATAGTTCATAAGCCCTGCCTCCTGGTGGCTGGCTGCAGTATAGGGCATAAGAGTATCTTCATCAGAGCGTGCTCTTTGTGAAGATCTGTGTGTGTACTACCTCTTTACCTATGGGTATTCAGCAGCAAAACTATTAAACGGCTCACTTTCACACCTATGTGCAATTTAGAGTCACCAATTAACCAAACCTGCATATCTGTAGACTGTGGGAGGAAGCCAGAGATCCCGGAGAATACCCACGCTGTCAAGAGGAGAATATGCAAACTCCATTCTGAACCCTCATGCTCTAAGGCTGTTGTCAACTGCTGATTGAGACCATAGTATGTTAGATGACATGTCTCCACTTCCTCCTACTGTACAAAAGTGAAGCCAAAATATCCCGGATACGGGTGCCACCATGCTGTAATTTTGGAGCCAGAGTCTGCGCAGTAGCAATCGGGTGGTATCAAAGTCCCGCCCATACACCGACCAGACTAATCAGGAATTAATCACAGCTGTCAGTCATGACATTTCACACGCAGACTGTAAAAAATAATGGACGGAGCCACCGTGATGTCCCCCGTTGGTTTGCCATCATGTTTTTGAAACCGGACGTTACCATAGACGGCTGGAGAGGATGACACGGTTAAGCCAGTACCGGTGACGTTTCAATGGCGTTGCGCTATGCTAACCGGGAAAGTTTGCAGATTGTCAACCGGCTGACGCGAGTCATCCGGTGGATTTTCTGTCATTCTCTGTGGGGGGAGCAGGGAGGCTCCGGACACTTGTGCTGTTGTCGCTGCAGTGACACAAAGCCAGTTGAAAATCTGCAAACTTTCCCTTAAGTTAGCAGCTAACGCTAGTGCTACCTAGTTAGCTTGGTTAGCAAGGTACCCGAACACTGAACCAGACATTTTAGGCAGCAAAAATGTTACAATTAACTTCCATGAAGTGAGAACATGCTGCGAAAGGGTCAAATTTGTAAGACGAAACCACAGACAACACCCAAAACAAGTTCACGTATACTTAAATGTATCCTGTCGCTAGCACGGTGACCTGTTAATCACACACAAATCTAAAGCTGCTTTATAGTGTATTTTCTTCTTAATGTGACCATAATTTACTAAATAAACATCATGCTGCATTAAAGGAGACTTGTAACGAGAGATTGAGACCATAAACAAAATTATGAAAATGTTTACTGAGGTAATAAATCAAGGGAGAAGTAGACTCATTTTATCATAGACTTCTATACAACCAGACATCATTTAAGCTCTGTCTATCTTTTTATACAGTCTATGGTCCGTCCATTATTTTTTACAGTTAATGAGGTTTCACCTAGTTGAGTAGCATGAAATAACTAATTAAAACCAAACTTATCAGAAAAATTAAGACTTGAACAAACATCAACATGATGAAAATGACCTAAAATGACAGAAACCATCTTTGGGAAAAATCTGTTTGAGTGTAACTTTGAGTTTATAGTTTGGCTCATCCACTAACATGGAGTGGGCGAGGATTATGACCTATACTGCTGCCAGCCACCAGGGGGAGATCCAGATGTTTTGGCTTCAGTTTTGGGGAGCTGTCCAGCCATCCATCTTTATATACAGTCTATGATTAAGACTACGAGAAAAGCTAGTAAGATAAAGATGAAGATAAACTTTATTGTCTGTCACAAAGCAACAGAAATTCTCCTTTGTGACAGACAATAAAGTTTATGATTGTGACATCAGGGATGAACCAGATATGTACTGCCTGCACATGGTCTATGTTGACTTTACAAGCAGCTTATTGGGAAGCATCCCAATAAGCTGCTTGTAAAGTCAACATAGACCATTACCATTTCTTCAATCTGCATTTCCCAACACAGTACTGATGCATGTGAGATCCTTGGACCTGTGTCTGTCTGTTTAAACAAGAAAAAGACAGGGGACACTGTCACAGTTTTAAGAAGAGCGTAATGGAAAGGACTTTCATGGTCCTTGAATTAAAAGACACATCACATACAAATTGAATGAGAAGTATATAAGTTAACAAGTATATTTATTTTTATTATTATTAATAAAAATACTTTGTAGCCCACATTACTGGTTGGAGGCACTAGCAAGTTCTGATAGGTTACTTACTAACGGTGAGTAAAATAGCATTTTTCATGCAGGTCCACTGGTTTACAGCATGAGTCACATGCAGTCCTCAGAGCAATACGAAAAAATCTATAATGAATTTATCATTGAATTGTTTTTCTCATGCACATGAAAATGTAATTTGTTAAATAAATAATTTAAATCGTAATAACTTATTATTAGTCTTTTGTTAAGTACATATGTAGCAGTATAACATCCACTGAATACAGGTTCTTAATCTTTCCATGTCCAGGACTGGAACCAGGAGCTGTATACCTCCATATACAAAGGGATGATGTGTTGGAGTTGTTGCACGAGCAGATCCTTTTTCTCAGCAGAAAACTGCTTGTTTCTTATTTCCCAGATTTGCTGTTTAATGCGCTGCAGATGAAGCACCTGGCTCTTAAAGGGAATGGGAGATGACATTCTGATTGGTTGAATTCATGTTACGCCCAAAACACACCTATGATTATAAGAGCCTAAATACAACCCTTTTGCGCCCTGTGCCTTACTTTGACTGTGTGCCCTCTAAATAGCATGGATGCTATAGATCTTCTAAATAGGGCCCGTAGACTTTTGCGAAAGACGAGCACAGTCATTTCAGGGATCAGGGATGACCACCAAGCTAAACTGGTGAAGTGCTACAATGGAGCTCCCACTCACTTAGCAAAGACCAGCGCTGGCAGACAATGGACAATTAGAGTGTGGTGACGAGTGCCTACAGGCTACCGTAGTCGCAGTTCTTTGACGTCATCAATATGTGAGTTATACTGGTTATCGTAGCATGTACGCTGGGAAATGAAAGAAGCTCGCTGTAACCAAAAACTGTTGCAGTATATGCAGTGTTGGGAAGGTTACTTTTAAATGTAATGATGCTTTAAACTGGGCAATAAAGTTGAAAAGTCCTAAAAACATCAATGTAAACCAAGCAGTGTCTCTACACTGCTTGGTTTACATTGATGTTTTTCTGATGTAACCCCTTTGTAAACACCAACATTGTGATTAGTAACGAGCCAGAAAGAGAGAATGCCGTATCAGAGGACTAAACGTCATTTTCTCTTTGTTTCACAGCAATTACATTCTACAGCACAAATAAATACCCCCACAAACATGCAAAACCACATACTGTGTGTGTGTGTGTGTGACTGACAGCAGAACTCAGGTGAAACACTGAATCATATAAAAACACACAACGATGTAACAATCCGTTTGTCGTCAGTAATGGCCGATTTGTATCATACACAGACGCTACAGGCTGCCTTATGTCTTCATCATACAGTCTGTGGTCGGCAAAGCAGGAACGGGACCGGTGGGTTGTGTGAGCCAGACAGTGCAGCCGCACAAATAGGCTACTTTAAAAGTTTAGTCGTCTTAATCACGTGGCTAATCCGGCCCAGCTGATTGGTCCGGTTATCCAGCGTCCTGCCACAAACACACATCTTGAAGCCTGGCAAGGTTAATATATTATACCTTTAATTACATATTTTTTTCTCAGTAACTGCAACCGATTACATGTACTTTAACCTATATTTATTCCGGGAAGTTTTCATGTGATCACATTCACACCTGGAGCTGCCCAGTACAACCAGTTTTTTCATTAAACATGAATTTAGTCCCAAAATATACAAATGAGGCATTATCTAATGGTAACTTTTGGAGGTTTTAGGTTAAACTCAAATAGACAAAATGTAGTAAAATAAATGTTTTCTTTCCACTGGTCCATCTTAAAATTGAGCAGTGTGAAAAATCTTCTCATGTAGCCAGACAGACCGAGAAACCATGTTGTAAAGAAGGAACACTTTATTGGTTGTAGGTAGTCTTTTAAAATGTCAGTTCAACCAAATTACAACAGACTTTTTTCTTACTTACCTACTTACATTGTTTGGGTTTCCTCTGATGAGGTTTTTAAGATAGCCATCTCTGAGATTTGCCTACGCTCAATATAATGGAGGTAAATGGAACTGTCTTTTTGGTGCTCAAATCACAGACAAATGTCATTTGAAACACTTTTATAAACCAAAGGTCCATATCCATTGTATTGGAGTGGCAGCAGACATTGATATGTAGATATTACACGGCTTTGTTGAATAAAATGTCAACAGACGCAGTTCCAACTGTAAGCTAAAGACGATTTTTTATCAGAAGCAATACTGTTATTTTTAAATCAATTAAATCATTTTAAAATCAATATTTCATGTAAAATGATTGATTTCTTTAGTAAGTAGCTGTGTAATAAGTGGATAATGTAGAACAAGTCAGTCATTCTTGTCAATAGAACCCCGACATTCAAGACACCTCCACACATCACCCTGTCGGGGTTCTATTGACAATAATGACCGACATTATCCCTCAAAACCTTTACACATAAACCAAAACTGACAGCAGAGCACATCATAGCTTTCTTCTCACTTGTACATATTTTTGCTTTTCTCTTGTTTTTTTGGTTCTATTTTTGTTTTGTGTATATTTGTGTTGTTTCTTGTTCTGCACCGTGACATCAAATCAAATTCCTTGTACGTGAAAACTACTTGGCAATAAAAATTATTCTGATTCTGATTCTAATATTCCCGGGCATGGTGTGGAGCAGGGGCCATGCGTCCTGCAGCTGGAGCCGCCATGCTGCAGGTCAGTGGTGGAAAGAACTCCTCGGCCAGTGTTCCAGGGCTCTTGAACCAGGAGAGTTGATGCAAGGAGCGTCGAGTTTTGTGCTCCCATGCCGGCTACTGTCTTGGAGTTTTGCTGTCTCTTTTAAAACAGATCAACTTCTCCTGCAGTTCATTGATCATTTGTTGCAGATAAAAATTTCCTTGAAGTCCTCCATGCTGACGATTAAAACCCATTCACTTTTATTTTCAAATGGGACGCAAATCCATTCACTTTTATTTTCAAACGGGACATGAACCCATTCACTTTTATTTTCAAACGGGACGTGAACGCCAGTCTCCTGGGTGAAAGTCTGGCGTATGAATGATAGCAGTACTTTCTACCATAAACTGTGAAACCGAAAACTACACAATCAAACATGTTCCGACAGGAGCGTGCTCCGAATGCGGGGAGAAATGAACAATGTGAAATAACGTGGCAGTGTGTTCTGTCGTTCTTTCAGGTGATCTTTGCTACAGACGAATGGTTCGCTCCTGCTGTCAACCTGCTGAAGGTACAACTGATCCATGTTTGACTCACTTATTTCTCTTCAATAGTCGGTGATATTCTTCTTTCATTTGTCTTTGATTACATGGGTTAAATGCAAATTACATTGCATTACTTTTTGTAGGTATATGAAGTCATTCTCAACAAAAATGTAATGTGCTTTAAGTTAAATTTCCTTTAGTGTTATACAATATAAACATTTCATGTCACGATTATCCTGGGCAAAATAATTGAGATTCATGATATTATCCCAATAATCAACAAAATATGTTTAAAACTCTTTAAAACGGCACTTTACCTTACATTTTGCCTTGTTGGGACTTTTTTCTCCAAACATTACGACTTTTTTCTCCAAACATTGCAACTTTTTCCCTCAAAATAAAAAAATTGTGAGAATATTCACGATTATCTCGATAATGGAAATTCACCACGATCAACTTATTGTAAGTGTTTTTACTGCGATCCACGATAAAATCGATAATTGTCCCATCTCTATCATATCTCAACTAGTTGCGAACACATTGACAATCTTTTGGATATTTTAATATATATTTTATTTTCCCAGTGATTCCAGTAAGGTCACCTTATGTTACTCATGATTAGTTGGGCCTACTTTTCAATGCGAAACATTTTCTCTTTATCAGGTTAACCTTAAATTTTAGAAGAAAAAAGTTGTAATGTTTTGAGAAAAAAAGTCCCAACAAATGAAAATGTAAGTTAAAGTGATTCCAGTGTGTTTTAGTGACGTTTTAAGAGTTTTAAATATATTTTGTTGATTATCGGGATAATATTGTGAATTGCAATTATTTTGGCCATGATAATAGTGACATGAAATTTCCCAACATGTAATGATTGTTCCTACAGAGAGAGCCACCACAGTTCATCGCTTCTGCCTTCACTGAGTTTGGAAAGTGGATGGACGGCTGGGAGACCAGGAGAAAAAGAATAACTGGTGAGTATCAGAAACAAACTCTCCTATTCTCTGAATCTCACCCAATCAAACCAGAATAACATGCAGTGTTTTCATTTTCATTTACACCTTTTTTTTAAAAATCAAAACATTAAGACTTTTTTTCTCAAAACATACATTATGACTTTCATCTTGAAACATTCAGACGTTTTTCTCAAAACATTACAACTTTTATCTCGAAACATTTCAACTTTTTTCTTGAAACATTATGACTTTCATCTCAAAACATTGATCTTTTTTCTCCAAACATTCTGACTTTTTTTCTCCAAACATACAGTAAGACTTTTTTCTCAAAACTTTTTTTCCTGTTAGCATCTTGACAGTTTGTACTAAAGGTGTCATTTCAATTTATAATTTATTCTGCTCATTTTCAGGTTTATACTTATATTTTGGGTTTCTACTATAGAACATGTTTACATTAATGTTCAAATGTTCTCCTCCTGTCTGTGTGAATAAACTTGCTTGTCTGGCTCTAAAGACGGTGAGATTTCATTTTGGGATTAGGTGGGATTATTTCTTCAGTTTTTGGACCCAGTACACTGTGAAACTGAAACTTTTTTCACAGAATTTGTGCAGTATGGGTAAGTTAAATAAACTCTCAAAACCAAGCCATTGGTAGTCATTAAATTTCCTGTATATTTGTAGTTTAGCTTAAAATAAATATAGACATTTTGTGACCCATTTCTGTGTAAAAGGGCCACGCACACCTTGTGTAAAAAAATATAAATAGAAGACTGGCCTTTTTTTTTACGAGTGTGGAGCGGATCTTCGCGGCAAATATGTACCACCACGGTGTAGCCAGTTTCATTCATAATAATGGAAGCGTAGTGTTGCAGCATGGCTAACAGAGCCTCCACATTAGTACGGAATTGTGGACGCAAACACGGATGAATTAGATTAGATTTTGGTGGTCAAAGTTTAAGGTCACTGTGACCTCACAAAACTTTTTGGGCTATAACTGAAGAATTCATATGCTAATTTTGACAAAATTTCACACGAATGTCCAATAGGATAAAATTATGATGTTTTTTTACCCAAACTGTCAACTTCACTGTGAACAGAAGGGGAGACATTTGGTCGGATACTGAACTGGTGACACTAATCTTGAAACTGTGGTTCAACAATGTGTGTGAAACATCCACGTTTCACCAAAAAAAATACACAAAATACTTTTTATTAAATTCCTTCAAAGTCTTCACTTTGAAGGAACTAAGTCCAGACTTATTTGAGTCTGGACAAATATGGATGAACTTCACTGGTTGGCGGAGGCAGTAATTCTAGTTTCTGTCCAACTTTTTGTGTAGGTCATGACTGGTGCATCATCCAGCTGGGAGTACCAGGGCTGATCTACGGCTTCGACGTCGACACGTCCTTCTTCACTGGAAACCACTCGCCCCACGTGTCCATCCAGGCCGGCTGTCTGGGTACAAACTGTCCTGTCTGATACTCTTTACTCTTCTTTCCACCAACATACTGGTTCCGTTCCAGTTCGTGCACCTAATTTTGAGCAAATAAATTGGTTCGGAACTGTAGAGTGTATAAAAAACATGGACGTAGCTAAGGATGGGACAATAATGGACTTTATCATGGATTGCAATAAAAAATACAAAAATACAGTGATAAAAAATACATCATGTTTCGAGAATGTTTCAAAAATGTTTCAAGAAAAAAAGTTGTAATGTTTACAGAAGAACTCAATTTTATGAGACAAAAACTTATAATGTTTCGAGAAAAAAGTCCCAATAAAACAAAATGTAAGGTAAAGTGATTGTCATGTGTTTTAGTGCCATTTTAAGAGTTTTAAACATATTTTGTTGATTATCAGGACAATATCATGAATCACAATTATTTTAATCGTGACACAAAATTTTCATATGGTCCCATGCCTAGACATATCCTCTGTTTCTGTGAAGTGCTTTAAACCTGCATTCTTTCTAATGACCAGCAGGGGGGCAACTCCAATGGCTCCAAAAAAAAGTCCGGTTGTATAGAAGTCTATGGGAAAATGAGTCTACTTCTCACTTGATTTATTACCTCAGTAAACAGTTTCCTAATGCGCTTATGGTCTCAATCGCTAGTTTCAAGTCTTCTTAAATACAGCATGATGTTCATTTTGTAAATTATGGTCACAATAAGAAGAAAATAGACAATAAAGCAGGGGATGCTTCAGGGCGGAGCTACACACTAATCAGGACAGAGGCTTAGCATTGTGTACCCATGGCAACTGTGTACATTAAAACAGACCTGAACTTTTTCACCTTATCAAAGTTAATTGTAACATTTTGGTTGCTGAAAAATGTACAAATATCTGTAACAACAGAACAAAAGCTTGCAGATAATCAGTGCGATCTGCCGTCTTGCTAATGTTTACTTCCGTTTTGCAACGCCCTCCGCTGATGACACATCCTTGACAATGGTTCTGCTCAAAACTGGAGAGAGAAAGAATCCTGAACAAAACCGGTTCAATAACCACAGCTAATTTGGTGGAAAAGGGGTATCTGTGGACATGAGGGATGAAGTGTATTCATATTTTTTAGTAATTCATATTTATGTGTTCTTCACCAGACGAACCACCGACCTTCACCCTGGAAGGAGACCGAACCGGCATGGCTGCCTCCGACAGTCAGGTGGCTGCTGTCGCCAAGGTAACACTGGACAGACCTATTGCCACAGTGCTGTGTCCACGCTGGGGGAAGGGCTGGATTCAGTGCCTTTCTCTCCTACATAGTGAAAAAAATATGTGAATTTCCTTAAACCAATAACAATCGTCCTGGGCAGCGCCACGCCCCGACGGTGCTTCTGCAAAATAGTGTCGGGAGGGAACTCGTTTCGGTGGAACACCTCCACAAAAATGAATGAATGAATGCAGCTACAGTAACTTTGCCAATTTGATGAATTTACTGTTTATCAAACCACAAATGAGCCAAGACTCCACATGCATCTCCTCCTGCTGCAGCTGCCAGTTGCTGCTTACACACCGAGGAGCTGCACCGCTGCTCACAACACACCTTAGAATGGATAGACATGTTGTAGACAAGTCCGCTGTTTGAAATACAGTTTCTGGACATTTTGTGCAGGTTTACATCGTCCATCAGCACCGGTCACTTTCTCCTCATCTCCCAGCATGGACAGCGCACCGAGCTGCATGCGATCGTTTTGTTTTTTTTTACTTCTCTAATGGGACTTTGTTGCTGCATGGAGATGTTCTTCAGGTCTGGGCTGAAAGTTGTGCACTACCCAGGGTCCGGACCTGTTAGAGGCCGGTGCTGGGGAACGATCAAACCTTCAAAACATCCCAAAACTGTATTTCAAACAGTGGACCTAAGCAACACGTCTGTCTGTCCTGCAGAGTGCTGTGACCGGTAGGATTTCATGTAATCCACTGCATTGATTGCTCCCGTTCTCCCCACACACAAATGACATGAAAATAAACAACACACTAGGAAAGACCCTCAGTTAGCTAATGCAATATGTTCGGCTAACTAACTGTTACAGCTAACTGTGTTAGTTAGCTGTTGTGAAGCTTGGAGGATGACATATGACTGCAGTTCAACTATCATAGATATGCATTCTGTATAGTCATATGTCATCGTTTTAGCAACAACCTTATTTTTTACACGTTGAGCACAAAATTAACTTGTCAAAAAATATTTGGCAAATAATTTGGCCCATCAACATTGCCAATTAATGACTCAAAAAATATGAAATATCATCAATGTGCCAAACATTTTTTTATTCATAGCAGATGTGCGGTTTCATTGATGTGCAGTTTCATTGACAGCACACGTGCAGTTTCGACAGCCGACGTGCGGTTTCATTGACAGCTGACATGCGGTTTCATTGACAGCCAACGTGCGGTTTCATTGATGGCCAATGTATGGTTTCATTGACAGCTGACGTGTGGTTTCATTGACAGCTGACGTGCAGTTTCATTGACAGCTGACGTGCGGTTTCATTGACAGCCAACGTGCAGTTTCATTGACAGCTGACGTGCGGTTTCATTGACAGCCCAAGTGTGGTTTCATTGACAGCCGACCTGCGGTTTCATTGACAGCTGGGCTCAGAGGCGTGGCCAGAGCTGGTGTGTGTGTCGCAGCTGAAGCCTGGATACTCAGACTGCTGCCACAACTACTTCACGGTCAACTTCAACCACAGAGTCACACACCTGCGCCTCAACATGCACCCAGGTACACACACACACACACACACACATCATCAAATAATAATAATAATAATAATACTGTACAGTA
>JAOVVB010268275.1:0-18404 GCA_028570985.1 Heterobranchus longifilis | reverse complement strand
CACACACACACACACACACACACACACACACACACACACACACACACACACACACACACACACACACACACTCACTCACACACACACACACTCACTCTCAAACGGCTTACGCTACCTTTGTCACCTCCCACACACTGGTTATCTCCAAGGACACAAAACCCACAAGATCCCCTACCCAATTTCCACGCATGCAGCCTAAATGGAGCTGTAAGCAGGCATTAAGCCTGACGGGGAGAAAGGGAACAGGAAAAAAAAATACCAATGCTGGAGAAAAGGAGGAGGAGATGGATGGAGGGAAGTAGGGAGAGAGGGAGGGGAAGGAGGGAAGAAACAGGAGGTGGATTTCTATTTAACACACTGACTTTCATCTCCGCTTTACAACATACTTAAGCAGGGTTTTTTGGGGAAGGTACGCGCTCTCTGGTTTGTGCACACATGAATGCTCCCCCTCCTCGCCCAGACAGAAAAAGACACAATGAACGCTCTGTACTTTCTACACCGGGGGGACATGCACAAAAAAAAAAGCGCTGCAATCCCTGCCAGACTTAAGAAAGTCTTGGTTGCTAGCCAAGGTATCTGAAATAATACTCCACAGCTCAGAATACTTTATGTAACTTTTTTTTTTTTTTATTCAGAGATTAGAGGTGATCTCCTTTCACTGTTAATGCTCCAACCAGCCTGATTGGTGTATCTGTAGTTTGGACTGGATACAGGCCAGGAAATGAACCATGGGCAGCACTGGGCAGCAGTCCAAGATGAAAATATATAGCTGGATACTTCAGACGTAGATACACATCCATCTTAACTTAAGCCTCCACTTGACCAATGTTTTTAAATTCCATTATCTAAGGATGCGTTATAAGTCACAAGATGATTTTCTTTTTTTCTTTTTTTTTTTTTTAAACATGGCTAATTTCTACACAGTGCCAAGCTTCCAGCTCTTGAGCAGACATCATGAGACAAATCAAGCACATTTTAAAATATTTCTCTAAATATTCAAAGTGCTTTCCAGTAGGTTTGTCCAGATTCTTGTAGACTGACTTGTGGGGATATAAAACATTTTTGGGGGCAGCAGAGAGCAGGATTTCACACCATATACCTTCACAGATAAAGGGATAAAGATATACTCAAGAAAAGGTTGAGAGATGGCAGTAAGAAACACAAAGAAACACTTGCCCACAAAAACCACATAAGTGCTCTCCTTCTCTCAAACAACCACACACTTTATTCAGCAGCCTCAGTGCCGAACTCCTCCACACTTATTCAGACCTCTGACTGATCAAGGACAAAAGTAAATGCAGCATCTCTCCCCTTCTCACTCATCCTCCCCCTCTTCTATCAAAGGTCTGTGGGCCGTTGGTGCGTCTCAGCCTCTCTTCAGCTGTGCTGGATGGGCCTTGATGTCATCATGTCTGGTGGACTCATCTCCCTGTTCTGAGGCCACATCTTCATTACTACATTTTCATTTTAAACTGCCGTTTTAAAGCGAAAACGATCTCCATCCATACAGGCGTTTTAGCACCGTATGAGAAAGAATCTCTTGTCTCTCACATGTCTTGCATGACCAGTCACATACACTGGGCATGCGTGTACCGGTGTAAACAGGAAGCAGATTGTCTATTCAGTGCATGGATTCAGCGGTTGAAAATCAGGGATGTATTATAAGAACGAATAATAATAATAACAACAGAAAATACTACGAAGGAAGAACAGCGATGGTGAAAAGTAAGAGCAGAGATTTCTTTGCTTGTTAGAACTGTTACTGAAAGTACGAGACGTAAAGGCAGCAGAAAACATAGACTGGGAGTCGTTGCAAAGCAAATACAGCGACGTATTAGAGCGGTACCAGGAACTTTATCTATCAGCGGTCGATGCCATGGCAACGGGAAAGGAGTACCCACACAAGAAGGATGAACCTTATTGGAAACGTTGACATCAAGACCTGAGAGCTCAAAAGCAATTTCAACACATGACCATTAACAAGAAGCGTAGCAAGTACCTGCACTCCCATTTGGTAAGCAGACTGCTCGCCGTTCACAGGTGGAACTCCGAGGAACAGGTCAGCTGACCCGGTCAGAGAGAAGGACCCAGATCCTAAAGAAACACAAAAACAAGAGAGCAACCTCAGTAACTGTTTCAGTGTTGTTGTAGCAGTTTAGGGTGGAATACTTTGAATATGATATTAATGGCAAATGTGAAAAAATGTGGCATTACTGCTGCCGTTTACTATGTGCTTCCTCAACGCCTGACAACGCCAAATATTCTCAATTTCCTGAGCCTCCGGTTAAGTTCAGGTTATCCATGTGATGAACAAGTTCAGGGACGGGGACAAACTGGAGGCGGAGAAGGGAGGAAGTGCCTCAAGGAGAGCAGTTCCTGTAGCTTTCTTTGTGTTTTGGTACCTGTAGAGTTGGGAGTGTGCGGGGAGTCGTCGCCCTGTCTGCCCCCCAAAGCTGTCTTCATGGCATAAAGGTTGGCCTCTTCTTGAAACTTGCCAATGTTTTTCTTGTAGCGGATTCTCTTGTTGCCAAACCAGTTGGAGACCTGGCAGGGAAAAAAATACAAGGCTCAGTGTGCACTCATTCATTAAAATTACCATATATTAGAGAGGAATTGATCAACCCTGAGCAGTAGATCCAAAACACACATTAATGCATGTTGTTATTGATGAATTATAAGTGTATAAGAATACAGAAAACCTGGTATGTTATTTGTTTTTAAGCCGGAAATATACTTGCTGTTTGACCATCGGTTTGTGTAGCTCATTTCGGAGTACGTACACAATGAACGGACAAATAAAAGCAAGTAAAAGCAAGTATATCTCTGGCTTTAGAAGCACTGAAGGTCCTTTTTTCGATGTTATCACAATGCCAAAAAAACAACCTTTCCATCGCTGCTCGTTGTTAAAAGTACAGTCGGTGGATTACCTGAGAGACGGTGATTCCACACTGTTTGGCGAGTTCCTCTTTGGCTTCTTCACTGGGGTAAGGGTTGGACAGGTGGGAGTAGAAATACTCATTCAGGCCCTCTGTGGCCTGTTTGCTGAAGTTGCGCCTTTTACGCCTGATGACACACAAACAGGTGGTAAGTATTGGAGAAAAACAAGTCTTTGTTATTACATTTTCACAGTTAGTATTATGGCCTAAGATGTCGTCATGGTAGACATGTCTCCTGTTAATAGAATATGCTCATCAAAAGTTAATATATTCTACCTAGAAATGTGCATAAAAAGGTACAAATTGACATGAAATTAATTCTGAAAGGGGGGCATTAGTATAGCTGCATATTACTGCTATTAGCCCAGAGCAATTATTTTCACTCTTAATTATTGGTTGAAACAAAAACATTTGTCAAATAAGGAAATGTGTTTATAAAATGGCCCTATGTCAGGGTTCCCACACCTCCTTAAATATCAAATTCAAGGACTTTTCAAGGACTTTCCAGGCCCAATTCCCTCAAATTCAAGGACCTAACACAGCACAGTTTGAGACACAGATCAAAGTTAAGACACAACTGCAGGAGACAAACAGACAGCGTAACATAGCCTAAAATATCAAATGAACTTCCATTTCTATTCCTGCACAAATACTGTTTATAACTTCAAGCACTTTCAATGACCCATGTCTATTTTCAAAAACTTTCAAGGCCTTGATTTTTTCCCCTCAAATTCACAAACTTTCAAGGATTTGAAGCACATTTTCACACATTTGTCTGTTTTATTACTATTCACCATTTGAAATCGAAATAGCTGTTGATGATCCAGGCTAACTACAGCTACTGTAGGGGAAAGGTGCAACCTTTGCAGAGTCGCAGTGCAAACCTACAGGGGTGAGCACTTGATACTCAAAAAAGCATTTCAGCACAGTAATTCTTAAAAAAAACAAAAAAAACAAAAGCACCCACACACGCCTACCTGGCATCGAGGAAGCGGGACCTCAGGATCATGACTGCCTCACAAGTGCTCTGCTTCAGCTGGGTCTGGATCGTGCTGAACTTGCGGTGGATGATGCCCACCATGCGCTCAATCTCCCGCGGAGTCACGGGCCGCGTACGCGACTGCTCCCTCAGCAGGTTCATCACATGGGTGGTGAACTCAGTGCATGCCTGGGTAGGGGGCACATTGGACGGCGGACAGTGAAGGACAGCAATGCGCAAACAGGGTGAGGTACCATTCACATTTAAAACGATACCGGTACCTGGAATTCTGTACCGGTACCTCACAGAACCTTTTTTCAGTACTCTGTAATAGCCGACAAAACAAATTTAAAAAGATGCTGTATGTGGTATTTATCTTTTTTTTTTTTCTTTTTTTTTTACATAAGTGTTAAATAGGTCTACATTCAGACAGTCATCACTGATATAGAGTGTTTTGTCAGTAACATGGGTCCTCTGCTCTGCAGTACACAGAAAAGACATCCCGTTCCCACTCCCATCCAATCAGGAGAGAGGATTCCAGAAATGTATTTTATGTTTACTGCAGAGAGGAGGGACCGGGAGACCCACGTTACTGACCAAACACTCTATATCAGTGATGGCTGTTAAAATGCAGGGCTATTTAACACTTATTTTAACAAAGTGTAAATCACCTACAGCGCCTTTAACTGGAAAAATAATTGCTTTGGCTCTGATGCAGCCGCTTGTCTCTGCCTGCAGTCATCACTCTGTCTGTGACCTCTGCTCAATGTCCCGCCCACAGCACCGCCTGCCAATCAACACTGAAAGCTGCCGTGCCTCTGACGGGCAAAGACGAGCTGCCTGCTCCACTGAATGGAGCTGTCGTCGTACGGAATGCAGCAGATATTACTGAAGTTGTAACAAACATCACAATCCAATACAATGACGTTGCAGAATCACCCGGTGTTTCCACTGCGTTCTGCCGTTAGTAATAGCAGTTAGTGGATGTAACTTCAGGTGTATGACACGAGAACTGCAGTCCGCCTGGATGCGGGCGAGAGATGTGACACTGGACCATATTATCTTAATAGTTATTTTAACTGTTTATAAAAATGCAGCAGAGTGACTGTACAGACATTTTATGCACGAGACGCATATAACGCGGCTCTACGGCCGGTGTGCATTTAACTCGCGTGGGATCCCTTTATACGAGTCAGCTGTCACCGTGAATAAAGAATCCAGTCAGCAGTTTATTTCATACACAAACTCTCTTTCTCTCTCTCTGCAAGCAGACGCTTGTGTGTGAAGAAGGGAGGAGGAGATGACAGAGGAGTTCACGCCGACGTGCTCTCGGGTACCGAAATGTGGCACCGTGAATTGGAGCTCAGTAGTACCGATGTAATTCAGTTGGTACCCTTAAAAGTACCGAGCTCGGTACCCCACCCTATGCGTAAAGCAATGATATGATTTATCAAAGCCTATTCTGAATTTCACAACATTGCATTTTTGTTTTGTTTTTGTAGAGATGAAAATGAAATGTCACAATGAAACATTCTGAAAATTGGCAGCTTAGTATTGCTGCTCTTGTCAGTAAGCATGTATAAGCATATATAAGCACAATCACTTAATGTCTTAGCATAACTGGTGTGTCCTGCTGGTAAATTGAATGATCCATAATTAGAGCAGCAGGATTAGCATTAGCAAGAAGGTATGACATGTGCAGCATGTTCAACAGGCCACGTAAACACTTTGAGGAATGTTTTCATTCATGTTGCAGGAGGAATGTATTGTATGTTGCTGATGAGTATTATTACGTTAGCGGATTTAACAGCAGATCTGAATGGTGTTTTGAATAGCGGCACACAAAGAGAACTGGTTTCTCTGCCTGATTTTAAAGCTCTTATAAGTGGGGTTCACACTGCTTTGTAAGAGTCAAATTCAAGCACTTAAACCAAAAGATTTCCAGACTCTCAAAGCCTTTATCACCAGATCTAAATTCCTTTACACCCACAGCAATCAATGTATTGTCACTTTGCAGCTGTCCATGTATTTTCTGGTGTGAGACACCAGGAGACAAACAAACAAATATGACGGCAGAATTGTTTCATATCAAATATTAAAAATATTTTTGCTTTTCATGAGTGATTGTGTTGATGAAACACCAGATTATGTTGGAAATCAAACATTTAGTATATTCAAATTCAAGCATATTCCTAACCTTGAAAACATAACGGTTAAAATGAAGCATTTTCCAAACTTTCAAGACTCTGTATGAACCCTGTACCATGGTAAATTAATCAGTTGGTACTTGTCATTGTGTATTTTAATATTGCGACACATTCATGTATTTCTTCTATTTCTTGTGGTTATTGTTGTTGTCAGTATTTTTTTTATGCTGCTGTCTTGACCAGGTCTCCCATGTAAAAGAGACGGGTGTTACCTGGTTAAATATGGGTTAAATAAAAAGATAAAAACACAACAGAGCTTTGGTGTAGGTTGGACTGTGTGTTACTCTAATAATCTTAAAATGCCTCTTCTCCTACAGAGATATGAAGCTTATACCCGGTGTGTTTTAATCAGCAACAAACGGACAGAAGTGTATTCCCCGGCAAAAAAAAGTTATGTGACTGAACTCTAGACCTAACATGCCAATGGATTACGCTTCTGGCGAGCAGCTTTAGTACAAGCAAGCGTGTACGGGCAATGTCAGCGCTCGTCTGTTGTTGCGACACGGTACCTGCTCATACTTCTCCAGCTCAGTGTGGTAGATACTGCGAATCTGGCTCAACTTGCTTTTGTAGTCGGAGTGCTCGAGCGAGCTGTCAGGTGACATCCCTCCCGAGCTAGTGGCAGCAGATACAGCAGCAGCAGCCCCGCCGCCTTTTTCCGGCCCCGCCACGCCCTCCGCCAACAGCATGTTGTCCAATCGCACCAGCTGAGGATCCTGTGGCTCGTCCTCCTGGGCGTTCCTCATTGACAGGCCTGTCAATAAGACAAATGTCAATTAGCTTTGTGGGTGAAACATCGACAGAAGACTGTATTGACTGATGAATTTGTGTTAAAGTACAGTCATATTATACTTCTGTCCTGTACAACTGATGAATTCATACATGCATTTCCTGTTTTGGTGCAACTCGTGGGACAAAGTTGACTTTGGTTCAACTTTGTCCTGCAAAAATCACAGGGTCAGCCAATAGAAAAACAGATGCACTGTTTAGAAGTGGAGAATTACTTAATCATGACATGCCATCATCTTGTATAACGCTTATATCCTGTTTACAGTAATCAGCTCAATATTTATTTAGTACACACATCAGATAATCCATCACATAATTCCTTTTGTAACTTTTAACAATGTCTTTGCAGGAATTTTTGAATATATGCCTTTAAAAAACAGCTTACTTTGTACAACAAAGGAATAAATCAAATTGTAGCATAAATGAAAATATCTAGCAGCATTACTCACCATCCTCTTATTTTTCTGTAACATTAACAAGTACTATACAAACCAACCAGCAACATGTATAGTATTGTGCTGTAGGCATTGTATGTCTTTGTCCAGCTGGTGTCGTTTGTCTATTTTTATTTCAAATTGCATTTTGCATAATAGCTATCTTATTACGTTTATCTTCCTGTACGTTTGTGTTTGACATGGCAAGTAAACATATTGAGTTACTGACAGCCGGAGTCAAATTCCTGGTGTGTGTGTGTGTGTGTGTGTGTGTGTGTGTGTGTGTGTGTGTGTGTGTGCGTGCTTGTTTATGATTGTATTGGTTTCTGGTGACACACTGTCAACACAGTCTAATAACACTGCAATAAGCCCACTGAACATAAAAAATCAGCGGGTTCATAATTAAATACATGATGGCTAACACAGACAACATCAAAATCAAAACTCTTAAATAACCTTACCAGTTTTTTCCTTGATCTCGCACAGGACGCTGAATAACGCAGGTTTCATTCGGTGACAGTTGAGTGCATGTTTCCTGTACATAAAGATAAAATAACATAAGATAAGATATAACTGTATTAATCCGAAAGGAAATTATTGTTCCAGAGATTGCTCAAAAATGTCAACAGTATACATAGAGAATATAAATACATGCATAAGAATAAAAACAATAACAATAGGGCCTAAATACGTAAATAAGTAAGCTAAAATAAAGAAACACATAAAGAAAAGTAATATTGTGCATGATATTGGAAATAAAGAAAAGAGCATGACTTGTAGCTAACGTTAGCATAACAGGCTAACTGTAAGCAGAGGTAGAGTGACGATATGCAAATTGACCAAAACAAAAACACATTAAGTGACTGATAACGCTACGTTAGCTTTAGCATGGCTAATTTAGCAAACGTTAGCTTCTGGCTAGCTACATACTACAGAGGTAATTGTTCACTAGTAAGTTCGGTGACTCGGTCGTATTTTCATTTGTATAAAGTTACCATATAATTAGGTCTTAGCGTGTGTAGGAAAATACCGTTTTAACGTTTACATTAGCGCTAACGTTACCCGTTAGCTACCTATTGTAGCCTTAGCTAGTTAGCCTCGGTTGAGGTAGCCTAGCAAGCTAACAATGGCTAACGTTACGTTTGAGACCACCGCTGTAAATGCAAAGAAATGACAGCAAAGAAACAATTAGCATTGGCTAACATAACAGCACAGGAATATGAACAGGTTATAACAAAAGGAACCTTGTTTTCGTTACATACCGTTTGCTAATTACTTAGCTATTGGCTAAATAACCTAAACAATAGATTGAAGTTCGGGAAACTTTGTCACTGCGAGTCGGACTCACAACAAAAAAAACAGCTGCAGCGTCAATAAGCTTAAAAATAAATAAATAAAAGTTATCACTAACTTTGCTTGTGCCTCGTCCAAACTTTGGTCGGTAATGGTCATTATCTGCTGCAGTATGTCACCAATATCTCTGCGGGTTTCATGTCCGTTTTCTGTGCCTTCGAGGCCCGAGTCCCCTCCGTCGGACCGATGCTGAGAAGGTTGATGAACCGAGTTAAGCGCATGCATCCCGGCGTGGCCACTCATGCCGAGTCCCCGGCCGTTGGAGGGCCCGTTGCCCGTCAGAGGCTGCTGCTGCTGCTGCAACATCTTCAGCGACGCACAGTGGCGACGACTGCTGCCCAACTGTGCTCACAGACACACAACACAGCCTGATCCGAGGCATCGCACAAAGCAGGGTCCCCTAGCGATTGGCAGGAAAAGGTACAAGTCTTGTCAACACTCTACAGCATGTGATCGACAGCAGAGCAGCAACACTGCTGGGTTAAATGCACAACAACAAAACATCTGCACTCCCTGCAATTTCAGAAAGCAGAAGTGTGTGTGTGTGTGTGTGTGTGTGTGTGCAGGGCCAGTCCTAGCATTTTTTGAGCCCTATAGGCAGAATCTGTTCAGGACACCCCCACGCCAATCTTTTTCTTCCTCTCTGGATTTGCTTGGGTTGTGTCTAGATGATAACCCTAGATTTGCAAAAAGACTTATTTTGGACGACCTATAGGAAGTCCCAGAGACGTCTTTTTGGAGGCCAACCCGGAAGTTAGCATCGCCATGGGTTTCCTCATCAAAAAGTCTGGGATTTTTGCATTGGATTTTGAATCATTGCAGAAAAGTGTAAATGCAATCGTAAAGCTAGAAGTAGAAAGCAGAAGTAAAAAGCTAACATTAGGCTATAAACAAACAACACCAATGGTCTGGGCATTTACCGACGTATTTTATGTTGTAGAATAAAACGTTAAAATCTCTGAAGCTTGTGTTAACCACAGACCTTATTTCAGACATCTCACCAAAAACACATATAAAAAAACATTGACTGTGAGGTTAGGGAACCGGAAGTGCTAAAATGCTAATTAATTTCCATGATTTTAAACTACAAACTACGGCTCCCTTTCGGCCTACTAACCTTAACCATTCAAAGTCAATGCCTAACCTGAACCTTCTCACGAGACTTTCACAAATCTTGGGTTACCATCTAGGCACGACCATGTGGCTGCTGATAGTTCAAAATGTTGTGCTATTGCTTAGCTCGGCAGCGCCGCAGGTGCGCTGCACGGTCGCTGCACGGTCGCACTCTACACCACAAAACAGATTTGGCAAAACCAAAAAACGTATTTTTCGGATCAAGGGGCGCCAATAATTGTATTAAAAAAAGTTCATATCTCGATTTTTTTTTCTTAATTTTTTATTTTTTTGGGGGGGCGCGCCGCACCCTCCATATCTTGGTACCCTAGGTGATCGCCTATATGGCCTATGCTAAGGGCTGGCCCTATGTGTGTGTGTGTGTGTGTGTGCGTGCGTGTGTGTGTGTGCGTGTGCGTGTGCATGCGTGTGTGTCAGGGAATAACAGAAATAAGATCAAACTAAACAAAATGGAGATTATGCTCTATTGCCATCCACAAGCATCAACAGAGACATTCAAGCTGCTTTTTCTCACTTACTGTAGACAGCTTCTCTCACTTGTCTGACTCTGACTACTTCTCATTTTAGCTGCAAGTCAACAGGATGTGTGCCAAAACCACAGCAGTGTCAGAAACACTGTGTTGCCTGTTTCAACATGTTGCAGTTGGGTCTGTCATAATCAAATGAGCAGCAGTTTAAAGCAGCGGCTGCTCTGACAGCTTTAAGTTGATCTCAAACACTGAAAACCTTTGCCATACCTAGACTAACCGAATGCATAACCGGGGTTCCTTCTTCTTTTGACATTAGTAGTATTTCACAATAGCACAACTTGTCAGATGCGGGCCAAGTAAATAAGGGTGGGCTGTGGTAAGAGGAACAGGAAGAGAGCAGACGAGAGAGAGAGAGAGAGAAGGCAGCACAGCAGACAGAAAGGGCGAGTGCTTGTCACGTCGGCAAGTGAAACTTTTTTTCTTCATAAAGATATTGACAAGACAAGTGACGAGCAGAAAAAATGCTGTGCTCTGTCCGTGGTGACTTCAAGAGATGATGCTTTGAAGAGACAAAAAATAAAGGTAAGAATGAAATCACTGAATTTCTTCTCTGTAGAGCAACTTTTGGGGCAAAACAACAAGAATTACAGTGAGACTTTTGGCAAAAATATACAACAGAAATCAATCAGCGACAAGAACTTGTCATCTCCTCTGATCATGTTGTCACACACCTTTAATGTCACACAGTAATTCTTACAGGAATATATAGATTTGCTGTTGGGTTTTCGGCTTAAAACATCTGTAGTCAACATGCTGGAACCTGCCAAACTGGTTTCTTTGCAAGAGAAAGACACGGCGGCTCTCTTCAAGTAACTTCAGGGTTGATAAATGTAATGTGTGATGTATTAAAGAAGGGAGCCCTCAAAGTTTGGCCTAAGATCTTTGACCTGACCCCTGTTTCTGTGCGTCTTCTCGTCAGGCGTTGACAGTGAGATTAATGGACTGCGCAGAGATCAAAGTTGAAATGGCTGAAGAGGGGCTGCTGGAGCGTCTCGTCATCACCGAGGAAGGAGACGCGACCGAGAGTGTCGCTGACAGCGGGGCAGCGAGCAGTTCACTTGTCATCGCGCAGAGCTGTGGCGGAGAGACGGCTCTGAAAAAGGAAGAGGAACACACAGGAGAGGACAAGAATGAAGAAGGTATAGGGAGTAAAATGTGCTCAGAAGAACAACAAACCAACGCAGATGTCTGCCAGACGGGGGAGGCTGTTGGGGACAAACCAGAGAAAACTGAGAATGATGGACAAAACAGAGGTGACAGTGAAAGCGAAGGGCAGACACATGGGATGATGAGGATTAATGAGAAATCTGAGAAACACAGTGACACAGAGGATGAAAAGGTCACACAAAATGACCCACAAGTGGATATAAAGAGGTTTCATTTCTCTGAGCAACAACCAGAAGAGACAAAAACACAAGAAGAGGATCCAAATCAGGTCTGTTGTTATTTTATTTTGTCATATGCCCTGAGATTACCTCTCTGTAAGTGTTTGTGCTGCCACCATGTACTCTCTACGAGAAAAACAATCTTGTGTTGGAAAACAGCAGGTATCATTTTGTTACAGAGCATGTGGGAGTACGTAGGAGTCGAGTGAATTCTTTCTGCTGTGCCAACAAACAGTCTGTGCCACTCACTGAAAAAACCTTTCCTCCCTCCCTCATTCTTTTTCTGCCACCTACCCGCTTTTTCTCAGGCTCACCGGTTAACCCCTGACTTCCCGGACGCACTGTACGAGCTGCTCTGCACCCTTCAGGAGGGGAGACGGCTCAATGACCAGCGCTGCTCCTTCAGGATGGAGGCTGGGATGAGGAGGAGGAGGTGCCACTCGGAGCCCAACACCACCAAGCCAGCCAACAGAGGTGGGAGCGCTTTGAGAAGCTCGACTCTGTTTTACACTGTTTAAAGGGATAGTTTGGGTTTTTTTTAAGTGGGGTTCAGTGTCAGTGTATTACCTACAGCAGTGGTTCTCAAAGTGGGGTCCAGGGACCCCCAGGGGTCCCTGAGGGGGTTCCAGGTGGTCCCCAACAAAAAGGGGAATCATTTATTTTCACTATAACTCTATCCATAAGTAACACAATGACATACACTTTCTATAATAAAACATCTAAAAGCAAAAATCCTGTCACACCCTGGGACAAAATCTTATCGGAGGACGGGAGGTGCTGAAATAAAAAAATAAATATACAGAAATAAATACGTTTGGGGAAATAAATAGGGGGGAAATCTAAAGGGGAAATAATAAATAGCATATATAATAATAGCAATATTTAATAGCATATTAATTTATTTATCGAGCCATTAATGTATTTTTATTTTGGCAGCTTCCGTCCTCCATATTATTAATTCATTATTTTTTTATTTTTTTACTTTATTTTTTAAAATGTATTCTACATTTATTTTGAAATAAATAAACCCTTCCCTAGCAGGGGTTCCCGGTATATTCTCTATCTTATAAGGGGTCCTTTGCTGAAAAGAGATTGAGAACCTCTGACCGACAGTAGATGGTCAGTTTGCAGAAGCAGACAGGAGGAGAGGCACGGAAGCTAAGAAAAGTACTGCTGAGGATGGGGGCAGCAGTTAAATGTATTTTGGCCATCTAAAAAAAGGACCATAAAAAAAATCAATAGCACTTACCTCACCGCATCAGCTGCAGGTTTGACTCTCGCGCATGGCCTTTTGCTGCATGTCTCCCCCCCACCCCCCACCCCCCTCTCCCCTTTCCTGTCTTTGGCTTTACTATCAATAAGGGCAAAAGTTTACGCTATATTTAGAATATTTTCACCACTCTACCTTGCTGTCAAACAGCCCTGTTTAAGTCTACATGGGGGGGATCTGGAGCTCTCGTCAAAGCCACCAAACTCCAGTGACATTTGACCTCTCAGAACACAGGAGTTGCTGGTACACCACTGACAGACTGACGGTTAGTTAGGCAGCGATAGTCCGTGTTTTACGAGGTTAAATGACCGTGTCGGTGGAGTCTGGTGGCTGTGACGAGAGCAGAGAACGGCTTCAATTCCCCCCCGTCTAAACTTGAACAGGACCAGGTAGAGCGGTGAAAATATTCTAAATATAGCGTACACTTAAACTGATATAGATTTTTTTTTTAAGGTGGGCTTTTTTTTCGGTGGCTAAAGTAAGTTTTACTGTGTGGCCCCGTCCACAGCTGGACATTGCTTAGTTTCTGTCAGGACTCCTGTCTGCCTCCAAACTGTTGACGTGCCGACCACCATCTAGGTAATACACTGAGTATGGATAAGTACTTCATACAACCCCACTTCAAAAAATGCAAACTATCTCTTTAAGTGATGAAACTAGTGCAGCCGTTGCATTTGTTTCCATGTAGAGATGGTGACTCATGTTGATCAAGCTAAAACAACATGAAACTACCCGTGCTCCCTGACTCAAGAATGTCTTGAAACTCGTGAAACCAGCATTTCACGTCTTTCTGACCACTTCAAGTCCCCTGTCTGCCATCTGACCACCGCAGCTCTCTGCTCTCATTTCTCCACAGTCGTCTTTTCCTCCATGACTTCTCTGCAGAAAGAGGAGTTTTTTGAGCTGGTGGCCACAGCTCAAGCTCGCCGGCTGGATGACCAGAGAGCGCAGTTCGAAAAGTCTCAACCATCAAAACCAAAAACCAGAGGTTTCAGAGGCAGCATAAAGCAACTCTCTTTTGTGAGAAAGCCTGCGCCTGCGCCGGCTCCTGTGCCCGTGCCCAAAGAGGACCTGTATGATATGATTCTCACGACACAAGTAAGCAATCTGAACAGCCTGCTCTCGCGAAATGGCGTGTGAATAACACGGCAATGTGTTGAGCCATTTTGCGTGTTATCACAACACATTTTTTGCTTTTCGCGTGTCATTTCATGCCATGTAGTCGCACCGGGCTTTGGACTGTAAACCCGGCAATATTAGATGCTCCGGAAGTTATGCGACATAGTATAAAGAGCGACAAAGTCCGCGCAGGGAGGAGGTCGTTGTGGAGGGACGGGTCAAACAAACACGAGACTTTCACCCAGGAGACCGCTGCTGTTTGTGTCCCGTGTGAAACCAAAAGTCAATGTTGAGTTATTTATGTTGAGCTCTTAAATTACGTACGTAAAACAAACAAACTTATTTTAAACCACGATGTTTTCCTAACCCTGACCAAGTAGTGTTGTTGCCTAAACATACATTTTGTTAAAATTCACAAAGCTAACCATGTGTTTAAAACTGCGACTGTGGTGAAGCACCATGGTTTGACGGAGACAAACGTCCACAGAAAAACAACAGCACTTGTCGTTTGTTCAAGCAGTAATTACGGCCCACGTTTGACGTTTTATTGTCTAATGTTCACAGATATTATCACAGGAGGAAAGCAGGAAGTCATCTAATATATTTAGTGCGAGAAAAGCCATTTAGGGCAGGCGGGAGGAGTGGTGGATGGATCAAACAAACACAGGACTTTCACCCTGTTCATGTTTGTGATTACATCATTTACATATGCACGGAAGTGATTTACATAACAAATATACTGATTATAACTCAAACCACGACCTTTTTTCTAACCCAGCCATGTTGTTTTGCTGCCTAAACCTCAACCTATACTGAAACAACATCCGGTTTTACAACATTAACGGCATGTTTGAAACTGCAAAGATAGTGTTTAGGTATGAGGATGAAAAACGCTCATATGGGTCGTATTAGAGAGTAGGGACAAACGACAAATATGGTCGTATGGTTTGGAGGACTTGTTGGTTTGACGTGTAAAAATAACACCATGTGGTCTTGAGCAAGTGTCCGTGTGTGATGAGCTGGGAATGAGAACTGGGCCTAAAATGACACGCAAAAAGCTTAAAATGCGTAGACATGACATGTGAAAAGTGGCGTGCTATTTATACGCTTCTGAACTAGTTTGTGTAAATGCTTTTATCATGACAAAAGGCGTTTGCTGTGTTTCTTAGAAACATGTCAGATTCTTGCAAAACCTGGCAACTTCAATTGGGAATTACTTGAATTTAAACATAATTTCAGGCATTAATCTTCCACCACTTACCCCCCACCCTCAGGCTCAGGGCAGGCTGGAGGATCAGCGCAGCAGGGCTCCTGGTCCCATGGACGATGAGGACTTCTTCTCCCTGCTCCTCAGGGTCCAGGGGGGGCGCATGGACGAGCAGAGGACTGAACTCCCGTGCATGGTGCAAACCTGAGATGGAAAACAAAAAAAAACAAACTGTGGGGCTACAGTGAGAGCCATCCACTGGCCTTTTTTAGTCCGATTTCTATTAAAACAGGTTTTTTTTTTTGTTTTTTGTTCTTTGTTTCAGGGAATTGTTTTCCCTCTTGATAGTGTTGGTCAGTGTTAAAGCTGTTGAGATTGTAGCAAAAGAACGCTAATGTTTGAGCAACAGAGCTTTAATGTGACTTGAGGGAGCGATTGTTAAGTTTACCGCCAGTTAGTTATTTTTTTTCTTTCCTCGTAAATAGGATCAGTAGATATGCTTTCTTATCTCGCCAAAGTCTGTATTTTATTGAGTGTCTGTGATGAGTGGTTGAATGATTTTGTGTGTGTTCCTATTCTTAATGTGGAGGAGGCAGTCTACTGATCTCTGTAGTTTCTCCTTATTTGTACAGTAGACGTTAAACACACCAGGGACGGTGTTGAGGAGATAATAGCTTCAACTGTATATGATTCTCCTCCAGAAAATAAACAAAATGAGTATCTGAGCCATCTGCATTTATCCATTTATTCAAATGTTCTCAGGAGAAAAATAGATTAATCATGCTCTAGTCATCAAATAATTACCTGTAAGTCTGTAATTGTAAGCTTTTTTAGCAGCAACATTAACAAGGATGTGTAAAACGTGTTCTTTTATTTTCATCATTAATCATCATTCGCTTGCTAGGTCTCATTCCCACAAACTTGTGATAGTGTCTAATCTTTTAACATCTTGTTGCACATAAATCAAAACATTCACATAGAAAGAGACGAGGTAGTGATGTGCCATTTATGGAACAAATGAGGCAAAGATAACGGTGTTAATATTTCACAGAATGAATGAAAGTTCCTGATTTTTGTCGTTTTTATTGAAGGTCACATCATCCTGAAGGCTAAAAGGAGATTTACACATTTAATGTGCGTAATGTAATGAGTATTACTGATTAGAGGAGTCAATCAAATAAAGTGTGACATTAGTTTCCACTACAGATTTTCAGTGAGTAAGATTTTCACGGTATGATAACCGTCTCATAACCGTCAAATATCACGGTATACGCCGTATTACACACTTATTATTATCATTATCTGTTACAATGACCCTTAAGCCAGAGATATACTTGCTTTTTAACCACATGTCTGTGTGGGCATAGCATTGCCTTAATTTGTAAGTACGTACATAATCAACGGACCAAAAGGACGCAGGATACGTGAGGCAACCACAAAAGCAAATATATCTCCAGCTTTAAAGGAATTAAAACAGAAGGGTTTTTTATAATTGAAATTTGAAACCATCTTTTAAAATGGAAGTATATGTAAAAGGTCTCCCTCTTGAAAATAAATAAAATATTTTTTTCAGTACCGTAGATAAGCAAATGGCTACGATAACCGTCAATTTTCATACCACGGTGAAACCGGTATATCGCTGTAACCATATTTGACACATAAATATAGTGTTAACTGTGAAGTTAATCTTAAATAACACTGCTTTACCGTATTTGCTGAACATGGTTGTTGCTCATTAAAAAACTCATGATCCAGCTACTTATTAAAGGTTGATACTTGCGAAAATGCTGCACCGTAATAATTCAGGGCCACACTGTGTCACCAGGCGGAAGGGAGAACTGTGACCTCCTCTGATGTGTGTTTAGTCCACTCAGCTCAGAGGAAAAGTTTCCGAGGAAGTCCCGGTCAGTCTGCACCAGTGAGGTTAGCGGTGACGAGAAGATGCCGCGTCACTTCCTCAAACAGAGCACATATGTGATTGGTGATAGATAGCAACAGCTGGTTGAGATTCACTCATTGAAAGGAGGAAAGACAAAAATATTGCCTTCAAAGGTATAATGTATTTTTGTTGAATCATAAAAAAAAAGAGAGATCAATTAACTCATCAAAAAGCTTACGTTTCAGGTGTAAGGTCAAAGGTCATGATATTGATGACAGTCATTATTTTCTCTAACTTGCTTTTCTCTGCTCCAAATCATCATGTGATATAAAGACAGATAAAGATTTTAAATGAAGAAGAGGAACAGAGGAGAAGAAAAGCTAAAGAAGCCACACCAAAATTGTGAAACAGGAAGAAACAACAACAGATTCAAGTTCCACTTTTAAGATGGAAATGTGCAATACGTTTTTATACCAGGGTTGGGTCAATTTATTGTATCAGTCTTCTGGTATTATGACCATGGCCTTTTTTCCAAAGACCATGATATAAAACCCTCAGTTAAAACTGCACTCTAGCTTTACTGCAGAGGTTTACTGTCTCCCCATTCTGTAGGCCTGTAGAGTTTCACAGGCTTTCCCACCCTGTCACCATATCACTCCACGATCAGGACTTTAATTTAATTTAATTTAATTATTTATTTTAAAAATAATTTAGCTATGACAGCTTTTTTTTAAATTTTTTTTTTTACACAAAACTTTATTTAGCAAAAAAAAAAGTATATTATGTCAGGCACAAACAAGTGCACAACACAGAGCTGATAACAACAACAAAATAAATACAAATATAAAAAATACAAAAAAGGACAAGAGCAATTAATTTCACCGCAGGGAGTTTCATCAGATATGTTTCTGTAATATTTTAAAAATCTGTTTTTAAAAAGTTGTTTGTACAACCAAGAGAGTTAAGAATTTAACCACAAAAAAGAGGAAAAGAGGGTTGAAAACCTAAAAACTTCTGTTTATACTTGGAGTTAATCACGCCACATGTCTTTGGAGCTTTCTTTTTCACTTGTGCATTGTGGTCTTTGCTTAGCGTTTGTTGTTGTTGTTTTTATTTTGTTTATGTATACTTTTTGTTTTTGTGTTGTTTCTTGTTATGCACCGTATCATCAAGACAAATTCC
>JAOVVB010268261.1:0-18405 GCA_028570985.1 Heterobranchus longifilis | reverse complement strand
TGTGTGTGTGTGTGTGTGTGTGTGGGTGTGCGTGTGCGTGCATGTGTGTGTGTTTAAACCCATAGTGGTATTTATTGCTGACCTTTCTAGTCTGCATGCAGCTGGTCAGCATTCCAATTAAAAGTGGAAACGTTGCATGTGATGATCATGTGAAGCTTGGATCAGATCTTTGTATGATGCCTCCACAGATTTGCAGAGCGGTTTTGCTGCACGCACATGGGGTGCCTGTGATATATCACCAGGTGGCAGCATTTATGTACAGTATAAACAGGAGCTGCAGTGGATCTGAATTCCTGCACTCAACTCTATAGACGCCTATAGCTTGGCAAAGACATACGGTATAGGATTTTGCACATTTCATATTAGAAATTAAAAATCTAATTTCTGAGAACGAGATACCCCAATGTCTCATAATTAAAAAATGGAAGACATTTAATGTGGATAAAATTTTAATGGCTCATTCATAATTTACAACAACAGATGGGCATTCTGGCACATGGGATTGGATGCATGTGAAATGCTGTCACTTTTCGGGGGATGTTGTGTGCTTTGTATGATTATGAAGTGATGGGGTCATTTTTTTTTTGTTTATCCTGAAAATGATCTACTGTCCTCAGTAAAACAGGAGGTGTTTTTGGGTTTTAACATTTACAGTTGCTGAAGGTCAGTGATGACTTCAGAAAAGATGAAGTAAATACACATGCACACATGATGGTAGCATTCATTCAGCAGTCAGCACCAGCAAGTTGTCCAACTGTCCTCAACGTCTTTCTGTGGATCTCAAACCAGCAGAGACTATTTACTCATTTAATTGATGACGAGCACACTCGCCAGTAGCATTAATGATTTAAAATGTTAGAGTGAGTGTGGTGCCATGTATCAGTGTGAGACGCTTTAACTCTTGTTGTTAGATCACATGTAACTGCGACACCACTTCCAAACTTACAGATGCACTCACGCATTTATTGTCCTTTTTTACCAATAGAAAGAGTGAATTGTGTGCTAGAGCTATGCATGTCACCATTAAAACTGTCATTAAACAGATTGGCAATTACACATTACACTGCATTTCACCCCCATCAGCTCCAGCAGCCCCCCTTCAAATCGCCCTTCAGTCGGTAAACGCTGTGCGACCCAGAAGCTCTGACTGAATGTGGCTCTGACTGTTTTAATAAAGGAAATTGCAGTCAGAACACTCTGGACCCAAATCAGATTTGAGTGATGATGATTTTACTTACGGCAAGACATGCTGAGAAGTCTTTGTGTCCTGTGTTGCATGTGTGTGCGTGCTTGCGCTCACACACACGTACATATGTGTGATTTGTGGGGCTGATTGCATTAGGTGCTAGGAGTTAGTCCCTGTGGAGGAGCCACATGCTCGTTGTACCCCAGCTGTAGCTGAGATCTAATATTCCTCCACCAGCACCATTATGTCCTTGATGGGCCAAACCCAATCTTCTGCTTCTTTGTGTCTGCCTGGCAGGGTGGAGAACAGAGTGAAACATTGTGTGAGGAAGCACATCCTATGCAATATTCATTTCTTATGAAGTAGTAGACTTACAATCCTGGCTGTAGGGTAACTCCAACTCAAGATTCCTCTGTTTCTTATACTGGCATGTGAGTTTCTGAGACGCAAGAGAGGTCAAACAGCAGTCTGACACTTTAAAATATTACTGAACCACAATCACATACGGTGCACTCTGCTTTTTTTCAGATTCATCTTCTGTATTGTGTTTCGTCTACTGAGGTAGACAGCTACCCTCTCAGTAGTCTGGCTGGGTACGTAAGCAGTGTCGGCATAAATCCTTATACTTCTGCCGGGAGGAGACCCTCAGTTGGAGGAAGTCCCTCCTTCCTTCCGTGTGGTTCTCAAAGTCCCTTCGCTGCAGCCGGGGCGTAGTGTGATTGTTTTAGAGAAATATAAACAGGCCAGGGAGTTGTTTCCACTGTACCAGAGTGAAAGCTATTCAATCCAGACCCCCCCCTCCCCAGCACGGACACAGTGCTATGGAGATAGGTCTGGCTACGCCAGACTACACTCTCAGTCACTGCTTTTTTTTTTCTTTTTTTCTCTCAGTTCAGAGAACAGATGTGCATCCATTTCTTTAGTTGATGTGTAGTTGGTGTTTTGCCTGAGGATTTTTGCAGCAGTTGTTGCAGAGGCATGGTGTCGTGTGGGTGGGTGGGGCAGACAGAGGGCACTATCGTTACCTTTCTTAAAAGGACCTCAGTGAAAGCCTCCATTAGTCAGCATTCAAGTTGTGCTCAATATCTCCATCTACCCAAACAGCAGTCCTGACAAACGGAGAAGCATCGTCCTCACTCTGCACACATCAGTTTCATTTTAATATGCCCCACCATGCCAGATGGTCTAAGTGCAAGCTATATTCCCCATTTAGGGTTAATTCTACAGCTGTTGCATTTGTTTAGCATATAATGAAAAGGCTCTGTCTATGTTAAGAGACTCAGCCCTTTCTGATCCCTCTGTATGCTTCTGTTATAGAGCAGACATTTTTCAGTGTGTAATCTCACTCCATTGTCTCTGCTGATTTCCATTATTGTCATCAATTCATAAGCAGTTAGGAGGGTGCCATGTTAGATTGACAGTAGCAAGTGGAGAAGCAATTAACACAAACAGCTGGTTAGAGAAAGAGACAGACTGTGTCATTCATGAGGGACAAAAAACAAACACTGTCAGTGCAAATGCTTCTTCATCTTGGGGCAATGGATACAAGGTGTTACTGTGGGTGCACATCACGCCATAGCCTCATATACTAATACTGATAGTAGTTGAAGTAGTGTATTACAAAAAATTTTGCATTGTTTGACATCTCTGTATGGATACTGTATGAATGAAATGAAAGTCTTTCAGGAGCAGATTCGTTTTTTTACATCCAGCATTGCAACTTGCAAGAGTAACTGGATATTTAGGCTTTAATCTTCAGATTGAGTTTACATGTATTGTCTTTAGGAGACAGGGAAACATGTTAATTTGTGTTTTGGAGAAAACCTGCAAACACCTCAGGTTAGCTGGGTCATGCTAACTATTGTACGGTTAACAAAAACATAATTAAATGCAGTTCTGTGTACAGAATGTCTTCTTGAAGGTTTACAATATCTTTACCAGCAAAGTCATCACATCCCCGTTTCAGTATTCATCTCATCTGGGATGTGTGATAATATAATGCTATGCTACATGAGTTTTTATGGCCGCATGAGTCATTTTATCTCATACAGTCTATTTTTATTAAAAAATGTTCCTGCTGGTTATGTATTTCTAGATTTTTGGAATAGATATTTATTTTCTGAAATGAGTGAGGCTATTATATTCTATTAAACATTTCTATCAAATATGGCAATGCATCTTGATAACATATTCGATTATTTGAATGATTGAGGAGTTGAACTGTTTCCCCAAATACTAACTTTGTTGCCACGGTAACGCTTCATTCTGGCAGTACAGCGAAGGCTATTGAAGATAAATTGCCCATTTGCCACATGTTGGCTCTTTTGCCATATGTGCTCATTTCTGACACCAGATTTATGCGCTCATATGAGCAGCAGTTAAGATACTATTTCTTTATACTGAGGGGCAGATTCATTTCACCGATGACCTGCTTGTTTACCAACATCTGCTTAATTAACCTCCTGCCTTGGCTGCAGAGAAGCTGCCCCAGCAGACTATACCAAGTACCGTCCCCCCAATCCAGGACAGCTGCCAACTGGCCCGTAGGTGACCACATAAACCACTGGACCCAGGACAAGATTGATCACTCCAATAACACCTCACGATTCAAATGTGTAAGATCATTGCCATAGTGATTGCATGCCCCTAATAAACAGCAGGCTATATTTGGGAGAGCATCTCCCACTGGGTCATTTAGAGTCCACTGGGTCCAAACATGGCAGCTTTATGGCCAGATGTTTGATAACAGATTAACTTCTACTGCCAAGTTTAGTTAAAAAAAAATTGTTTAATCAACACAGTGAGTCCAAATATGAATACATTTTCAGACCTGTGTAAATATCTTATTCCATTCTTCAGTGGTTATGTATGTAATGTATAAATGTTATAGCAAACATTTCAAGATTTTTTTTGACAACGTGGTGTATTTTGGCCATCATTCTGTCAGTTATGATAACATGACTCACCAGTCATTGCTGGTACCTGATGCAGCAGTTTCTCCAGAAGGGAGTCCAGCTGAGCAACAAACACCAACGATCAAAGAGAAAACAAATCGGTTGTAAGAAAAACAATTATTTTTTTCATACATCGGACCCCAATTGGCGCCCGTAAACATCACGACAGGTCACACCATTTTGTGGAAATGCCTCTAGGGCCAATTAGTCAACTAATCGGTCATTTTGGACTTAGTCGTCTAAGATTTCTTTAATCGCTTAGTCCTTTTTTATGCTTTTTTTCATGCTGAATGACTTACTTCTCTTTGCTCTTCACCACTTTTGTTATGTCTTAGTTATGTTTTTCATGTCATGTGCCTCCTACAGGGTGTAACAAACAAATACAGAGCTGCAGTGAATGTTCACAAATGTTTGTGCAGAAACATAGATCGTGTTTGCATTTCAGTCAGTTTTGAGTATTGCAGTTCTGTCATCCTAATATGTTTATCCCTTTGATTTCGCCCCCAAGATTTTATTGGATTTTGATTGATTGGTTGGTAGATTGGATTATTGAATTGTCTGTTGGTGTTCGTAGACAAATTGCAGCTGTGATCTGGACATTGTCAAGTTCAATGATGTTTCTGCTATTTGCTATTTTCTGCTGTCTGCTATTTCATTTGGCCTCATCAGACTGTCCAGCAGTCTCGACCAGTGTCATTATCTTCAAATTTGAGACGACGGTTACGGTAATGGTATAGTAGAAAAATGTAACCTATCCAGTTTATCTTTAGGTTGTGAACAACCGATTCAAACAGAGGAACTCTGACACATCAGGATCTTTAAGTCCATTAAAATGCAGATCTGCTCTATAAAAATGTTATTTTTGGGGCCATTTTTGATTTAAAATGAAAAAGGAGGATTTAAATCACTGGATGCAGTGAACCTGAGTTATAATGCTTTTGTTTTGAATTCTAACCCACAAATATTCAGCACACATGCTTCACCCACTTTTTTGCGCCTTGCTAGACTTCATGTCTAATGTCATAACTAGTGCAGGAGCCGAGACGTCTGTGCACGTAATAATACGGCATTAGATGATATGACAAATCTCTTATGGCTTCTAATCATGAAATATTAAAAACAGCAAGGTGATTATTGAGAAATTATACCATTCTCAATATTCACTTCATGTGCTGAAATTATATAAAGATGTTTTATTGATGTAATTTAAGCCCCCTCCAAATGTTTTGATCATGGCTTCAGGACACAGATGAACTTGTACTGATTGCGAGAAAAAAAGGCAATAAGAACAAAGAAGTGGGGAGTAACCTTTGAAGATGATCTTTTTTGTCACCTCTCTTTGCCACCGGCGATGTTTCTAGTGAGGCAAAAGCTAATTTCATTAAGACACGGTGGGTGGGGGTGGGTTGTGTTCGCCTCGGAGTTGAGCTTACATTATATCATTATAGACTTCATCAGTGTTTCAGAGAGAGGAACGGGATGATCAATACGTAGTTCTGCAGGCGCTCGTACCAAAACAAGGTACCTGGCTGAGTGAAATCAAATAGTGCGTACATGATTCACCCACTGAAATCACCGAGGCAGGGGACCTCACGGGTTCAAGGTGTTCATGTGGGCAGTAATAGGACTTCTTTAATCTACTCTCTGCCTCTCACGCTTCTGTCATTGTCCTTCCAGCACTCGGGTGAGCAGTGCAAGGTAGACTGCAAGGGTGAAGCACTCAGAACATGACTTTATCTCTTTTCAGCAGCTGCTCTCTGCTCCCATCTATAGAGGGAGCAGGGGAGGAGATTGAAATGCAGTGCACCGGTGCTGTCGCAGGGCTAACCCTGAAAAAAGGCCTTCAAATGAGTCACAGTGACAGTAAGTCCTACAGCAATGGAAACCAGGGGGGAGGGAGGGAGGGAGGGAGGGGGTGTTTACTACAAACCAATAATTATAGCTTACCTTTGCTGTGTGCCCCAACATGGCTGAGTGCGCCGCAGTATAACCTCTGTGTCACAGCTTCTTTCCACTGCCTATTTGTTTATGTTTACCCTGGCACTCCTGCTGCACACACAAGTAATAATGATACTGATGGAAGTGTATGTTCATTTTCTATAATGGAATTGTTCGAGCTGCCATATAGAGTTTAAATTGAAACTTGACTTGTTCTTTGGAAGAGAAAAAAAGTGCATATAATGGAGCTGTGATTGTGTGTTAATGTGTGTGTGTATGTGAGGCAGAGCGAGCATAAGGCTGGATAGGGGGAGGGGAGTATAATGGTGCCCTCTGCTATTCCTAGTCAACATGTTAATTAAAGAATTATTAGCTCTGTTCCACATGTAGTCAGACGCTGGTGATTAAAATGAAAAACTATGTTCAGCCTTTTTTGTTCTAATCTATGAAGCTGAGCCTCTGATATGTAATCACAGCTGTGGTATCATTTAAATTAGAATTCTTCCAACATTAAAACATCTCATTTGAATATTGCCACTGTCAGATCCAAGTTAGTTTAGTAACTGCCTTTATTTGAGCTGACCTATTATACCGACAGAGGGAGATAGATGTGAACTCTGACTTGCACAGAATGAAACCTATTGATTCCTCGTTATAGAAACTAGTTGAAGAAACATTTCTTTCACGTTTTTACATTGTTATCTGTCCATATGTCCATCAGATAAGAGTAGAACAGGGTTGGCTATTGTTGGGATACTGATTCTAATTCAGATTTGATTGTGATTGTTATCAAGTCCTGGTTCTCATTCTTTTCTTTTTTCTCTTCTTTTAGCTGCTTTAGGCATCATTAACAGCCATTTGTTTTACTGTATGAACAACAAGTCCCCCCAAACCTTACATCACACTGGTTGATTGCTCCATCCGTCTAATACGACCCAGAGGAGCGTTTCTTAAATTAGCACCCCTACCGGTGGCAGGAGATCATCCTCATACCTAAATGTAACGGTCACAGTTTTTAACACGTGGTTAACGTTGTTCGCAGTTTGGTTAGGTTTAGAAAAATAGTGTTATTTGTGTTAAAATCAGTACTTACGTTACTTCACTTCCATACATAACGTACAGAGAATGTGACACACTCCGGTTTCTTATCTAAAGTTAAAATAATTAAATGTTAACTTTTAGTTTCAAATGTGACACCAGTCTCCTGGGTCAAAGTCCTGTGTCTGACTTTCCCGGTCTTAACACTACGTTAAATTACTTCCTGCTTTTGCTCCTGATAATTACTACAGCCAGTAGAGGGCGCTGCACAACAATACACTAGATACAGGTCGTAATAAGCTGCTTGTGCATACGATCATGGTGTCGTTTTTCGGGGAGGACAGTCTTTGTATGAATCAAGATATTTTTTGATGAAAATGGATAAAATCGAGAAGTACTGAGCCTCAGATATACAGTGTGTGAGGTAGGTGTGTAGGTAGGTGGTGTCTAGATGTGCATTTTCAAACATGAGAACTGTGAAATACAACATTTTAGGCAGCATTTTAAGTAAATGTGAGCACAAAATGATTTTCTATATTTTTTATTTGAGTTGACTGTCTAATGATGGTCCAAATTTTAGGATATTTTTCCAAACGCGAGATTAGTGTAGGGAAAATACTAGTACCTTGCAGAAATTTCAAGGAATGCAAACATTGAAAAAACATGTTTTGTAAATGCGTGTGTAATTGTGTGCATGTGCATGAATGTGTATGCGGCCGTGTAGCTGTGTGAAGACAGGGCAGCCTTGCCGGCCGTGGCAGAGTAGCAGTCGCTGCTTGGCTCACACACCGGCTGCTGTCACATTTCAGGACACACTCTGACTCATTCAGTTTACAAGCTTCACTGCCCATACACCTCCTCAGGCTTTTCACCTCTCTCCCCGCTTACCAAACTGACATTACTGTATATGAAGAAAATAAAAGGTCGCCTAATACCAGGGTTTAATTCTTTCACAACAGTGCCAGAACTGTCCAGAACTAAAGAACAATCATAGCAAAAATATAAATGTTTTTTTTTTCTTCAGTAATACAAATGGTAGCCATCTCAAAGTACATAATAGAAGAGGTATAAAAGTACATAATAGTAAATAAAAGCATGGTGATAGTGGATTTCACAATTGCCACTCACAAGACGTTTAAATAAATCAAATAAACTTCAGCACAAAGACGGGGACAAAAAAAAGACAATATAGATATATATTACTTCTTATTGTTAATGAAACTGTAGGGATTTGGTGACAATAAGCAGGCTTTATTGGTATACTTATGCTTGAGCTGGAGAGCTAGAGGTTGTACAAACAAACCCCCTTAAACCAAACACAGAGCTCTGTTTCTGTTTACCAGCATTAATGCTCTGTTATTTAGTGCCACGGGCCCACAGGGAGCGGGGTTCGTCCGCAGGGTGAATATTCATTTGGGACTGACACCTGAGACTCGCATGCTTCTTACACAGCACATCCTCATTCTTCATTAGACATGTGATGGATGCAGAGTATTGACTGCATTGTTTCAGTGAAAGATCCACTACAGCCAGCACATTCATTATTCACCTCTCTGTTTATTCCACATCATTTGTCTGTGTAGCTTTGTAGAAATGTGTTTGATAATGAGAAAATACCGTTGTTTGTAGAAGTGGCATGGCAGTGCACGGCATGATAGTGTGGTTAAGTATTTAAATATGGTGGAGGTCATGTGAACAAGATTAACAACAAAAGGTAACAATGTATGATAACAATGTGCTGTAATACACCATTTAGATTTAACAGTGTAATTTCCCTTCATGTTAGTGTACTGGGAAGCATAGAATTGCAGCGCCCGTGCTTTTGAGCTTCCCCAGACTCTCCATTGTGTGGAATATAATGAAGGCATTGAGTGCTTCATGAAATCCATTTTCCTCTAGATCAATCTGGCCTAATGTCATCTGTCTCATTCACATCTAACTGCCCCGGACTGTATTAATAATTGCATCGGCTGTATTGATTTCTATTGACCGTGGTAGCGGCCTGTGTGAAACACTGTAGTCTTCAAGCGGCCTGACCCTAAATCAAGTGACATCTCATTAGAACAGACAGTGGCTCTTAAACAGATCTTTTCCGGCTATAAAAATGGAAATGGGGAATGGCCACTAACATAAAAGAGGATTGTTTCTTCATTCTTTGCTGATATGTCATTCGCTGAATAAGTCAATACGTCCCCTCTGAGGCTGACAAAAGGTGTCTTGTTCATTGTTTTGTTATAAATTTATCTGACCACAAATCTTTTTCTTTTTACTGACTGGTACTTTTAGGGATGTCTTGTTTTGCATTCTGTCTAGGCTGGATCTCAGGTTAGATTGTTTGGCCCACGCTGAGGAGAAAATAATGCTTTTTTTTTTAGATTGTTTGGACATGCATTCATGCTATGTACCTCTCATTTTACTGCATCCTAAACATTCTTGTTGGGTTGATGTTGTTCAAGCCATTGTAGTTAAACGAAATTGCTGTCATTTTCCTGTAACCGTGTAAAAAAAAACGTATTTGTCCATTCTCCTCTGAGGTCTCACGTTGACAAGTTATTATTTTGCTTTCACAGAGCAGCCACTGAATGTTTTCTTTGTTTAATTTATTGCACCATTCTGTGTGTAAGCTCCACATGCTGAATTGTGTGACAATTTTGGGAGAGTTGCTGTCTGCGATGCAGAGACCAGTACATCTGGAAACAACAAGCATATCACATTCAAACCCACATTCATGTAGCTCACACAGCTTTACCTTCTATCTCCAATCGTTTGATTAGTTTCTGACTATGTAATCTGAATACATTTCAATGTATACTGAATTAAAGTCTTGATTTCAATTGATATGGTTTAAAGGGCAGCGCGAGTCTCCTCAAGCTTCCAAATGTACCTCAATTTAACATTTTGAATTATTGTCTCTGAGTCCGACCTGAAAGAAACATACCGAGCTAGCTGCCTATTCATCTGCACACTGCACTTTGTTTACTGCCAGGCTGAGGGTCGGCATAATTTTATTGTGTGGGTATGCTAGACAAGTAGTAGCAAACTAAATATTTGATTATGTTATTGCCTTTTACAATCCTATACTGACATTCAAATTCTCCTTTTCTTTTCTTTCTTTTCTGCCTCTGGATGACTCCTTCGCTGGACCTTATCCCAACTAGGTAAGTGTAATACATTTACTACATCATATTCCATTGCTGGGACAAATATTGATATGTGTAATTAACCAAAGGAAACATTGGAAGCGTGCTGTCAATTGCTGAAATATCACAGGGGATAGAGGGCAGGACCTTCAGTTGTGAGGACTACTTTCTTTCTCAATCTAATGAGTTGCTGCTGACTGGCTGCTGCCACAGGTTAATCTCCTTCTTTGGCCTTCTTTTCTTAAGCACTGTAAAAAAAAAACCACACACCTCATGTTGAATGGTTCATTCATGTCTTTTCTACTGAGTTTATACCATCTTCACTGTCAGAACATTTATGTCAACATTAATGCTGACATAAATTGAGGGATTATGATTTTTAGACTCGCTCAGTGGAAGACAATTTAAATGGTTGTGATAACATCAAAAATGTTCTCCGCTTGATACTTCTGAATATATTTAACAATTTAAATACATTGTTTGTTTCACCCATATCTTATACATACATTATAATTATATAAAACACAAACTGCCACTAAAATTGACAGAATAGATTTTTAGGACTTTGCGGGAGTATCAGTTGAAACAATGAGCCATTTTTTACAGTGCAGCCCAGGCCAATATAAAGGATAATCTGTGGCTGGATCTGGTGCTAAATGAGTGCTTTATGATTCAGTGCTGCTCTCTCATGGCGGAGCTCGATTCAGTAATGAGTTAGTAATGAAATTTGGGTTGGTGGGTGCTGGGTAATGTGGCTAAGCAATGCGCCGGGGGTCCATGGCGTATGCTCACTTGCTTGTTGGGCCCTGGGCTGTGATGAAACCCCCACAGGTTTTAATATTAGAGCAGAGGCCAGCATTGGGGAGTTGGGCTAACGCAGCCTTATTGCCTTCTGATAGAAGAATATTGACAAAGGACAGACATTTTCCACACCTCACCTAGGTTTCACATATGTAATGATTAATGATTAATGAGATAAATAATCTAATGTCTCTATAATAATTCTCTCTAATTTAACAATATGGCCATTTGCTCTCCTCGCTCCCCTCTCTATTACGTCCCCTTTACATTCCAATCTTTCCATCAGACTGTTCTGCTGAAAGCAGCAAAATGGGCGCGCTCTTTTTCAAGTTTAATAGTCATTAGATTTGTAACGCAGTGACAGCTTCATGAATCCAGAAAGCCCCTTTATTGTGTTAGTATGCTCAACCTTGTAAATTCCTTTGTGACTCTTTGTAAATTTAAAGCATCAATTACAGCGTGTAGTGAAGATCTGTGATAAATGTGTGGTGAAAGTGTTCAGACGGAGAATGTTGTTGTTCTTGCATATATCCTGAACTAACCATGCATTTGAAAGAAAGGCTCATGTTGTCACTATGTAAATGCATTTGTATTCATCTCACTATTTTCATGATTGATTGACTATAAAATGGGAACGCGTTCCCCCACACAGTTCATCCTCGGCACAATTTAAAGGTACCGTTGTATGCATCAAACCTGAAATGATTGCACGCACTTTTGTATACTAAACACTGTTTTGATAAACAATCCGTCAGCCCTCTAATGTCACATGAAATTAATATGTTGCCTCGTTGGCGTTTTTAATCTGCTCTTTGCAGTGCTGTGCTTTCTCCTGCTTTTGAGGATAAGAAGCGGTTTGTGTGGAAGTCAAGGCAATATCGCTTCCATTGCCTCCACAATCTTTCACTTAGATGTAAGCCACTTTCCTGCACTGCCCGAGTCAAGCCCACCTAATCCACTGTGTGCTCGCCTGCTTCCCTAGTTTGCCGCAGCAGTGGCGGTGACACTGGACATGTATACAGCACCGGGCCACATAAAGGCTACCTCCACCGGAGGGAGAGAGGAACCCCTGTAATGACTAGTTGAGAGATCTGGATGAAAGGAGCACAGCAGAGAGTAGACACCAGAGAGCGGAGCTCGACTGACCCGAGGATCACGCTCTGGTTTGGCCCCTCGGGGTTTAGATCACAACCAATTGTAGCAGCGGCACTGCCCAGTCCTCACACACACACAGCGTGTTCTGAGTAGGGCTGTTCACAACCCCGTTACAACCCTGCTGCTACCTTTTTATAGGAGCCAAGGCTGAGGGTCTGCAGGGATACGGAATAAAGGAAGAATTAGATCCTAACTCTGCTTACAGTGCCCTAGGCGATATTGGTATTAAAAACTGCCCTTTGTATTTGTTACGCCATTAGAGTCTACCTTATTTTCACTTTACTGTAGTGTTTCAAAGGGTAAATTTTTTTCTCTAGCTTATTTAATATGCACTACACTGTCAAAGCACAAGCAACTCGAGGCCCCCAACAGTGTTCTGTGAACCTCATTTAAATGGAAATTGTACAATTATAACCCGGTGAAACTCTACCACTGTGATGAGAGAATTGAGACTTTTTTTATGTCAAACATGCATTTTTGGTAATGCAATTACCGATGCTGAGTTTCTTCTCTCTTTTCTGTTGGGAGGAGAGGCGGCTTAAGGTGTGCTTTGCCTTTAAATGCACTAAAGCAAAGATAATGGCAGCTATCAAGCTATCAAGCTTTTTTTTTTCTCCACGAGGCCCACACATAGGGAGCCCATGAGACAGAGTTGCAGTAGTAATCTTCTTTCCTGCACAACTCCCACCTTTAACTGGGCTATGCAAGGCCTGCTGGCACAATAGCCTCACCACTTATCATAACCACCTGCCATTTACCCGCAAACACAATCCTATACTCTGACTAGGTAATTACTGTGCTTGCTTCCACATTGTTGTGTCTCCACCATGCTGATAGTCATGTCCAAAGATGACAGCTACTGCTGCTTCTCCAAAGGCTCTACAGCTATGTGCCATATGCGCCTCTCTAACATTGTTTATCTTTTTTGTTGAATCCAAAGCACCCTGAAGAGACAAACATGTATCACATCTTGTTTTCATACTCATGTACAACCCATACATCCCTTTTTCTTTTTAGTTTTTTTTTTTCTATAAATTTAGTCAATGTAATGGTCCGTGTATTGAAACACTGTAAGCAGCCGAAACACAGGAAGACATTTGACTCCCCAGGTAGACAGTACAGTGTACGGCCTTTTTCTCCAGCATAGCTACAGCTGCAAGATGTTTACATCAGGCCTTTGCATAAATACAGGGCTTCTCAACTGGCTGGGATTAGCACTGTGGGGAAGGGAGGTTCTACGAAAGGGGATGGGAGTGGAATGCGGTTTTTGGGGGTAAAAAGCAGCTGTTTGAAGACTGTAAATGCTTCCATGATGTAGGTCCTGTGCACTTGATAATGATGACCCTGGATCCCATTACTCCAGAATCAGGGAGTCAACATCCATGCCCTACAATTAAGAAGCAGGATTCCAGGCTGTAATGAGAGGCCCCTGGTCTGGACTGCATGGGATAGCCACGTGATGCAGGAAGTCATCTCGGCTCCCGAGTCGCACAACAAACACGCTGACCTCAGTGTGACAGCTACATACTGTCCACCCATTAAGTGTATGGTTGGCTCAGACATAGCTTTCAGTGATATATACAAACATTAATGTATAGCCAAATAGAATATCCAAGGTTACAAGATCATTCATGACACATGTGGGTCACTAATATTTAAAGATTATTTCACCATTTGTTCAATTTATATGGTTTAGTAGGTGATTCTGAATTACCAGATATTTCTTGAGATCTGCTGAGTCAATAGTCATTGTCATTGTTACTGTATAATAAAAAAAAAAAAAAAAAAAAAAAAAAAATATATATATATATAAAGTTGCTAGATCATTAATAACAATTGTTTAGTTACATTTTAGCCAAACAGTGGTTCATATTTGGGGACAAATTGTACAATAATCTCCACATTTGTTAAAAAAAACTACAAAAAAAACTTATTATGTGATTCTGAGTTACACCCAAACCCACTGATGTAGCCATGCTTTGTGGTCTACTGTGGGTTGTAAGGTTTGTTTTCTCGTATGCTGATTTAACATTGAGACTTAGCAAACCATCTTTACTAACTAACTGACCTTTTTGTGTTGGGTTTTACGAATAATATATGCACATTTATTATGCAAACATCTTTATTTTAAATCTGGCATTCCTCCCTATAACCATTTGATACTTAAAATATGTGAATATTGCATCATATTCAAACAAGAGAAATACCTTATTTCAAAATGTCATGCAGCTTTGGAGGCAGATGAATTCAATTAAAGGGGATTTTCAATAGATTTGTATACATTCAGTCATTTATTGGTATAACCCACAACGAAGCGATGTGACGTAAACCAGTGGATTACATTACGATTACAATTATAAACAGACCATCAGATCCCTGTAACAAATGTTGTTTTCAAAGTAACCTTTCCAAAAGTGATTCACGGTGTATGATGTTGTCAGGAGGACCGTCTGTATTGCTCATCTCTGGGGGGAACTGATAAAATAATTTCAAGGAAGGACATTTGGTCTCTGCTGAATTTTAAAACTCATTTACTGTCTTTTGCCAATTTTTGACAGATGGGAAAGTGGCAATTCTGTTTAGCTCCCTGAAGACTAAACAAATGAACTACAGGGTCACTGATGAGCTCCTGTGACTGAATTAACGTCACCCTTTTCATAATTGCTCTGGAATATGTGCTGTAGGTTTCAGCTCGATACACCCTGCCATCTTGCGCACGTAGATTTAACCAGACCCTGACCCCCCACAGCTGTAATTCACATCAGGATTAGATTTCCCCTCATGCGTCCTCCATATTTTTTCCGTTATATATATATGAAACTCCATCTAGGTGCGGGCAGCATCCTCACTCAGTTGATAATACAGTTTATTAAAACCCACCATGGTGGGTTTGGTGGAATGGAGGTCATATAGGAGACTCTAACCTGTGTCATCTATAATTCATTGTCAGTATATGCTCTTCTTAGTGGGATTAAAGTTTAATAACTTGACAGGCTCTGTAAATACCCCTTTGTGCAGAGCTAGTGTCTTGCCTTGTGTAGGGACCGGTGCAGAGGCGAGATCCTGTGCTGCGTAGGGGGCTGGGAGAGATGTGGAGTATCTGCTGGGGGAGAGGAGCGTGCAGTAAGCCCAGGTTAAGCCCTGAGAGCCCACCGTCAGCAGGCAGCAGGTCTCCTGCATAAGGACAAGTCCCCGCTGAAATGTGTTTCACTGCAGATAAGGTCCAGTCTAGAATGGGGGCATGGATGAGATGTGGCCCCTATCTGTTATGGCTCTTATTGTCTGGGCGAACGATTAAGTTAGGGGAAATGTAATACCTCTGTGAAGGAGTTTTTCTACGTACCTACCTACTGTAGTAACTTGGGATGAGGTTAGACAGGGTTGAGGACATAGTGTATGCGTCTACAGTTGTTGGAGTCGCAGAGTTGCAGTTTTATAGTCTAATCATCAGAGCAGTAAGCCAGCCCTGCCGCCAGAATAAAATGTTGGCATTGCATGTTGTTGCAAACCACAGATATGTAACATTTGTACATTTCATGCGTATCATGTCAACATTTCTAAAGTGACGTAGTTCAGATTACGTGTATATGAGCTGAGTTTCTCATCAGGAGGTGGAGGGAGCGGTGGATGGTGTGAGGGCGGCTGCCAAGCAGCAGACCACCAACAAAACCGGGTGTTTTTTAATGAGAGTTCAGAACAACAGCCGCTGATCTGTTATTTACGTTGATTACGTACTTAATTAACTTTAAGTAACTTACGTAATTCCCGTAACAAACATCCTTACTTTAACCCAAACCATGATGTTTTTCCTAAACTTACCACCTAGCTTTGTTGCCTAAACTTAAGTTTAGTTTAAATAAGTGTATCATGTGCAGCATAACACACAGCCACAGGAGGCTGGCTTTGCAGCGAGATGCCTGACTGTCTTTGGCTGGCCCTGTCATCATTATTAGGTCTGTCTTGTTTATGGCTGCATTTAGCCAGTGGACTAGGTGGGGTCACAGAAAGGAAACAATCTCTATTTGGCCCTCACTCAGTGCTTGTTAAAAATTACAGCTTTGCTGCAGCAGTGGACCTCGGTGTTCCTACAGTACCGTCTGCTATCAGTAACTGAGTTATCAGTAACAGATCTCTGCTGGGGTTGGACATCACAGCACCACTTCAGTGTAGTGACCTTTCTCCTGTATCGTTTTCCAGTTAAGAAGTCCATGTTTTGATCAGGCGTGTGGAAATTTGCCAGTGTCTGATTGCTAAGCGGCAGTGTTTTGGCATTTCCTAGAAACCAGTTGAAGCATGTCTCATAGTCCAGCCTCAGATTCAGCTTTCGTCGGATCTGTTTGGCACCAGACCAACCAATTAACCTCCATAAATGGCAGTCTGGATTGTTTGAAATCCTTTTCGTCACATTTAGATCCCCTGTGGTTTCTATCATGGAACAACGGGTAAGGGGTGATACATAGTGTGAGTGTGTGTGTGCTTATGTGTGAGTATACGCAGGGTACTTCTGCACTGCACTGTGTAAGCAAAGAGTAGTAGTGTCAAAGCTATGGCCTAGTAATTTCATTTTCTCTTTAATATAGCTTGAACTCCCTTTAAAGCTATGGGCGTGTAAATGTATTTCTGCCATTCCCCCCCAGTGGCTCCTCTCTTTCAGGTTTATGGAACACATTATGGTCTAATTGCTTGTGATGCTCTTCAGACCATCTCCTCACTTCAAAGTAAAACCATCTACCCCTCCCAACCCCCTTATTTACTGTTGTGGCAAGGTGAGCAGGAAGAAGTGCTTCCCCTCAGACCTATCTCCACTGATGTAGGCCCTAGATTGCAATTATTCATGATGGATGGGTCAGAAAAGCCTTTCCTTCCTCACAAAACTCAATTCACCTTCATTCTATTGTTGTGTTTAATGCAAGGGACCTGAATGTGTGTTCTCCTGAGTGTGTGCGTGCGTGTGTGCTTTGGTGGTCTTGTGATTTCACCACATAAAACAACTTGTATTCTGGGTCTCTTGGGGGCTGATCCTTTGACATAGAATAGATTAAACAGTGGAGGAGATGACTTGGTGTGCTGCACTGTGCAGGTGGTACAACAGACAGGTAATGCTCGTGTAATGCATTCCCACCACACCTCTGTTGTAGCTCTGAATATATGACCAGCAGCTACACTGCTGCTTTGAATGAGTGTTTAAATGTTATAGTCCAAAAAGGTTAATTTAGAGTAAACTTGATTAACTATGTACTACTTGTTCTTATAAACAGACTAGTATTTCATTGTCATACCTGGGCATGGTCACACTTCTTTACATGGGGGTTGTCACAGAACACATCCAAAGGGGAATGAAAAACAGCATAAGCACACCAGTGAAACCACACACCAAGCTACGCCAGGTGCTGGTGCATCCCAAGGACTGAATTGACCCTGAGAAGAAGTATGACGTGATAAATGAGATCCCATGCCTATTTTGCAATAAAACTTACATTGGAGAAACAGGCAGAGCATTTGGCACATGAAAGAAAGAACACCAGAATAAATATGAAAAGGAAATATCTGGAGCGTGCACACGTGCAATTAAGCAGAGAGCGGATCAGGAGAATCTACAATCAGCCATCTCAGATCACTGCAAAAGAGAGAATCACATCATGGACTGGGAAAAGGCCAAGGTCATTCGATCAGAAAACAACAGATACCACCATTGGGTCAGGGAGGGAGTAGAGATCCGGAAATGTGGCCAGGGGACAGTAAACCGAGATGAGGGCAGCATACATGTTGTCTCACACCTGAGATGCAAACTATGGGACAACAGGGGGCATAGTCATCCTACAACTATAGGTAGGATGACCAAACTTATATAAATCAGCTGACAGGACAGGACACGTCACAGCAACATCACATGACGTTTCTGAGGAAGACTGCAGGAAGTCAGCAGTTGAAACATGTCACAGTATGAAAATGAAATACTAGTCTGGCTGTGTATGTCGGCATAAAGCCTTTATACTTCCGCCGGGAGGAGACCCCGGTCAATATCTTTGCCCCGACCAGAGGAAGTCCCTCCTTCCTTCTGTGTGGTTCTCAATGTCCCTTCGCTGCAGCCGGGGTGTAGCGCCGCCCAAGACGATCGTGACTGGTTTGAAGAATATAAGCAGGCCAGAGAGTTGTTTCCACTATACCAGAGTGAAAGACTTTCAATCCAGAC
>JAOVVB010268233.1:0-18407 GCA_028570985.1 Heterobranchus longifilis | reverse complement strand
GCTCTTAGTTAGACACGTCCTTTGCTTGTAAACTTCTATAGAAGTTATTTGAAACATTGGCTGTCATTAATACAGAACTGTAACTTCAGTGTGACAATTTTGATGTCAGACTTTCTTGTCTTTGTTTTGGTAGTTGTGACATATTGTGTAGATCCACCGTCTGCTTTATGTATATCTGCAGTACTGTCACAAACTTGCTTTGCTAGCAGTACAGTAGAACCATGCATAATGTATTTATATTTAGCCTCGCTGCACCCCGGGCACTCCGGGCCTCCCCTAGGGGTCCTGCCCCCCAGTTTGGAACTGCTGGGGTAGGATAAGAATATCAGGCTACGGCAATGAGACGCAGAGTAGTGCGGTTCATGCCTTTGACCGTCCCTCAGGCCTATCCATTCTAGCCATTTACAACGATAACACTGCCTGAATTTGAAATCCATTGAAATTTTCAGTCATTTTTAAATTAATGTAGACAAAAGCCTCCTACTCACCTACAGCCACTGATTTTGTTGGCTGAAATTACAACTTTTGCATGAGTTGGTTTAAAAGTGAACAGCGTTTGAAATCATAAGCGTGTAAAAAAATGTAGATAGTATGAAAGTGTGAAAGATAAAAAGTTGGAGAGGGCAAAGTATATAAGAGAAGATATATTCCACCTAGTCATAAAAAGTATGAGTTTTCATATGGAGCACATGTTGTTTTAAATGACCTAATTTTGCACCTTTACCTGCAGCGCGGTGACTTAAGAAAGCACATGATCTCATTTTGAAATACTCTGCACATTCCTAACCAGGATAACTACTCTCTTCATTCAGCAGATGAACATATTTCTTACTTGAAAGAAGCATGAACAATTCTTTCCACTCCGGCTAAGTGCCAAATATCAAGACATTTTTATGGCTCGATATATCTCCACTGTCCTCCCTTGGATTTTCTGGGATAGAATAAAGTGCTTTGTTTAATCTGTCATTACTTGGAGCATTGGGCAGATGTAGAGTTTCCAATGGAAAATGGAAACATTTTCATAATATCGTGTCTCCTTCCTGTCCATCATTCCATCTGGATCACATGCTGACTGGTTTTCCCATGCGGAAATAGACTTTACTGCTGTCAGAGTGTCAGAGAGAGAGAATTGTGTAATGATCATAAAGGAAACATCAGGACATCACATGCAACATGTACATAATTTATTTCAATACAAATGTTACAGCACATACTCTTCATAAATACCACAGGACACCACATGTTGTAACAGGCTTCATTACTGTAACAAACAGTGACAAAAACTTGTGCAAAAATGGTTTGCAAACATTTAGTAAACATTCAGCTGAGTGACGACTTTTTTCACTCAGGAAAAAAAAGCTTCACATGTAATAGGTTTATTTTTCATATTGGTGGCTAAAGCGATATTCAACTTTTCATAGAAAAAAAAAAAATCACATTCACGTACATCAACGTATCAGAAGAGTCCACCTTAAACAGCATCTGTGCTGAGACTCTGCAGCTTCTCATGACTCATGACGTTTTTAGTCGCAAACAGGAAAAGAGAACTTCCACAAAAATATTATGGTACAAGTGAACTCTCCAGCCTGTGATTGTTTATCACATGTTTAGTTCATGAACTGAAACGTGGATTCGATTGTTCAAAAAAAAAAAAAAATTCTACAAATGTTTCATGAAAGTGCTATACAGTGCTGCTTTAAGTGACCTCATCTAAGTCATGGGGAGCTTTTCTTGGGGGTTAAGGTGACTTTAATGAAATAAGGATTTTAAGAAATAATGCATCAGTAAGGAGGATAGCATAACATTGGTGTCGGGTGAAAACCTCGTATGTCCAAAACAGTTACTTTTCAGTAAATGAAAAAAAAGCTAATTTAAAAACATTTTATTGAGCTATTTACCTCAGACAGTCTTTTTAATACTTTCCATTGGTTAAATATGTGTAAACTAGGGCTGCACAATATAGGTATACAATATCAGTAGAATACTGCTTGATGATTCTTTTTTAAAATGATGCATTTTGTGTTCAGTTCAATGTTCAATTTGTTCAATAAAATGTGAGAAATAACTTTTTTTTTTAATTCAACAAGTATACTGAAAGCAGCAGAAAGGCAGAACTGATGACTGTTTATTTATCGCAACTACTATCGTTATTGCAATATTCAACAATGTTATCGCACATCGCATATTTTCCTCATATCATGCAGCCCTAGTGTAAACCTACAGACAGAAGTAAACAGGGATCAAGAGCATTGTTTTGAAAAAAAAAAAAGATGAAATATGGAGATACAAGGTTTCCGCCCGACGATAAGCATTAGCCCACCTGAGCCTGGATCATGAGAAAATGTGGAAACGATTGTATTGTTTTACACTGAAAATATCTGTGCCACACTGTAATATATGTTCTCTGTTTGCAGAGTTGGTGTAACCATACCAGTTGCTTGTAATCTAGGGCCAAAGGTCGTTGGGAGAACTGAATTGTTCATTGTATGCATCAGTAGACATGATATATGATCTCTGAACCATCAGCTGTACTTGGAATGTGGTAGTGTCAGCCAATCATTCAAGACTCATTGCACATAACGGTGTTGTGTCCTCCAGCATGAGGAGGTGGAGACATAAATTACATTGCTTATTATACAGGTGTATTGATGAAACCATTAATAACTCTTGAGACAGCTGAGGTGCAAGGAGAGGCCACTGCCAGGAGGGAGCAGTGTGGATATATACTTCACAACCTCCTCCGCTTGGACTAATTCAGATCACTTTGAAAGGAAACGGCACCACAGCTCACAACCACATCACCACAGTTATATATAACGGACATGCAAACTATCACTTGCAGAGACAAGTGCTTCTAAAAATGACAGATGTTTTAAATACAGACTTTTTTTTTTGACTCATTAAGTGCGTCAATTAATTGTGAGTGAATAAATACGTCATATATCAAAATCTTGGTCTAGAATCTTTATCTGTTTTGTGCTTTTATGCATCATGTACAGTGAAAATGTTGGAAAAAAAAAAAAAAACCTGGAGAACATTTGTTATGACATTCAACCCCTGAATTTACTTTGCTGTAAATCCATGAAAAAGAAAAACAGAAAAAAGATCAACACACCAGAAAGCTTGTTTTTCACATGGCAAACACTGACGTAAGATGAGACCGTATTTACGTCTACTCCTAAGGTCTGTGACAACAGTGCTGACAGAACCTAGCGATACAGTACATATGATTTCCTCTGAGGGAACAAAGTTCACAGTTTTGACGGTGTCAGCTGACCTACTCCAGAGGCGACATGCACTAAAACACAGGTCACTAACACCGATTTAGACTGGCAGAGATTCCCTGCTCCCCCCTCGCCCCGCCTTCAGTAGCCACATTTAGCGAGCTGTCACTTTGATCAGAACATAAAGATCGGCAAACTGACTGGGCAAAGGGGGTTACACCTGCAACACCTGTCATTTTGTGCGGGAAAAGTCTGTGAATTCTTCAATTCAAGCCCCTGCGTGCTAAGTGCTCATTTTCCATTAATGCTCGCCTACCTCAAAATTCCCAAGAGCCTGTGATCTTAAGATGGGTGATAAGAAAAAGAGTCTTATTTCAGCGTGGGCCCTTTGGATCTCATCACATCTTATCATGCAAATTGGGAACTGTATACTTTGTAATGTACTTATCTATTTCAGTGTTCCCTAAAAGAGGGAGTTATCTGATTCTCCGGCTAAACTGCAGAGATAATGGATTTATTCATGTTTATTGGCCTGGGCTCAGCTGGATTTGGGGGCATTTCCTGGAGACTGCACACCGAGCAGCGTCTAAAGTAGACTGACTGAAACTGACTGAAACAACTGGAACAGCTGAGGCACCGAGTGTCTTATCCAAATGTTAGACAGACATCCGTTTACAGCGAGGAGACTCTGGGAAATGTCAGGGAGCAGCAGTGACAAAGGTGCACTGCTCAGGACTGGTTTTCTCATCTCCGTTTATTGGCCTCTGAATTTTAACCACCACTAGTCTCGGGCCTGGAACTTTCTTATCACTTGGCTATTTTTTCGTTTGTTATTGTGTGTGTGGCTTGTACCTTTGTGCCATGACTAAGGAAACAGCTTCTCTGGTTTCAGTAAACACTGTATTGTGCATGCTGAAACACAGCAACCACGCACTTTAATAAACAAACAGGGCTTGTACAACAAAAACGACACTGTCGCTACCGACACAAAGAGGGAACAGGAAAGCCTCTTATACTTATTATACTTATGTAATGGCTATGTAATGTACCAAATATTGTTTTACATATCGCACAAATGAACCAGCGGACTGAATGCAGGATATGACTGGCAGGCTGTGTAGCAGCAAAGTAAAAAAAAAAAAAAGTACATTTATTCATATAACACCAGCAAGCTTTAAAGGTTAATACCCAGGGTTAACCACATCAATGCCACCTGCTTTGCACTGAAAGATATTAGATATCTTTAGGGCTGATGATCTGGCTGAACACAATGTATAGAAACGTGTTTTATCATATGACTCACAGAGGATGGCCCCAGGCTTTCAGCAGTGACATGTAGATAACTTCATATCTGCTATATGCTGGTAACAGAAACACCCATGCAACAAGCTGTAAAACATTAGAGCAGGGAGCAGGGCCTCACAACATTGCTGAGCAGTTAGGAGAGAGGGAGAGAGAGAGACAGGTTCTGCCACACCTGTTGATGATCATCTTTCACATTGACACAATCCATGAAAAAAAAAAAGAACAAGCAAACGAAATGAAGCCAAATTATAATTTGGGTTGATTTGGAATGTCTTTTTTCAAACAAAGCACCAAAGAGCCATTAAGTTTGATCCTTCCATGCTCCTCATCCATTTTCTGATGGAAATAAGAACTCGCTATTCAGGCCGAATTGGCATGCCTGAATGGAATTTACAGCCTCCGAAAACATTTACTTTGAATTTAAATGAAAAAACATGTTTATGCTAATAAATTGTGGGATCTTTTGCCAAGAACTCTGAGATAAAAAAGCGTGCCCATAAATTCAATCTGAGCCAGATAATTAGCAATAATATAATGCATGGACCATTGAGTAGAGTAAATAGATATTAGTACTGAGATACTGCCACAGTATATGGACAGTGAGTTAATGTGAAATAGTCAGCTAAAGAAACACATGTTGAAAAAAGACGTGATGAGGTAGATGGAAGTTAAACATGAGAAATGCAACAAGGAAAAAGAGCTCTACCTACAGTATGTATTCACTGTGATGAAAGAGAAATCCTTTCCTCAAATGAACATGATTATTACAGTCTCTACCAGTCAGTTGGACTGACCTTACCTTCATTAGTCAATTGGAAAAACTTTATGATAGCAGTGTAAACATGTCTGGATCACCCTGTTGACAGAAGTCTCAGGGCTCCGGGTTTAAAGGACGGTCGTTACAGTTGATAGGCCTTTGTTGCAATTCCCGTTGGGGTCCACCGCTTTGTCCACAACGCTGCAGACCCCCGCTCCCTTCCCCAGACACCCTTCATTGGTGTCACTGTCTTCCAAGCTGCCCTTACTCCTCCCTTGCTGTTCGCTCTGCCAGCTGTGCCGGCTGTAGACGTATCCGTTCACGGGCCCCGGGTTGCTGAGACGGTTCCTCTTCATGCAGAGGATTTCCTTGAAGGCATACCTAAACTCGGGACTCCGGCAGTAAATGAGCGGGTTGAAGGCGGAGTTTGCGTAACCTATCCAGTTGAGTATCCTGAAGGTGAGGTCAATGTCCTCCACCTTCCATATGGCCACCACCACGTTGAGCAGAAAGAAGGGCAGCCAGCACAGAGTGAAGATCCCCATGATGATACCCAGTGTCTTTAGGGCTTTGTGTTCCCGCAGGCAAAACTTGGCCTTCTTGCTGCCACGCCCATTATTGGCCTCCAGAGTTTTAAGGTTGCCGCTGTCGCTGTTGTGAAAACGTCCAACGCTTTGGTCGATCTTCTTCAGCTGGCGCTTGGCCTCCTGGAAAACGCGGCTGTAGACGAAAACCATGATGACCAAAGGGATGTAGAAGGAGATGATGGAGGAGGTGATGGCGTACGCCATGTTGGTGTAGAACTCGCAGCAGCTACTGTCCTCAACGCAATCCTTAGCTTCCTTATCGTCAGATATCCACCACTTCATGTGGATGGGCAGGAAAGATATCAAGGCGGCTATCACCCACACCAGCACGACCACAATGCGAGCCTTGCACTTGGTCAGCATCGACTGGTAGCGGAAGGGGGAGGTGATGGCCAGATAACGGTCGATGGCTATGACGCACAGGGTCTCGATGCTGGCGGTCACGCAGAGCACGTCGGTCGCGGTCCAGAACTCGCACCAGAAACTACCGAAGTGCCACGTCTTAAAGATGATGTAGCAGGCCCCGAAAGGAACCACGATGAGACCCATGACCAGGTCGGCACAGGCCAGGGATGTGATGAAGCAGTTTGTGACGTTTTGGAGACGCTGGAAGCGGGCGATCGCCGTTATGACCAGGATGTTGCCGAAGACGATGCACAGGACGAGTAAAGACATGATCATGCCCAGCAGGATCATTGTTGCCTCACTGTAACCCTCATTCTTAGCTGCGTCTGAGGACGAGTTGGTCGTCCCTGCACTCACATTGAGGTACAGCGGGAGGGTTGTACTTCCCATCTGAAGAAACCACACGCAGAAAATTACAATTTCAATCGAAAGGTGGCCTGATAAGAACAGAAGAAGAAAAAAGCAACAGTGTTCCTAGAAATGCTATGTTTAAAAACTAGAACACTTTATAATAACCATCATTAATAAATGGTAAAGTAGATAATTCAACTTTACCTAATAGTTATTTTACCAAACAATTAAATGATTATGAAGATAGATGGTTAACACTTTTTCAATGGGTAATACTTGTTCTGTAAACCATCTATAAACATTATTTGGATGGCTATCGTAAAGTTGCAACTAATGCTAATTAGTTAATGATTAATAAGTGGTTTAGAAAGCATCAAGTTAGATTAATTTGGCCTCTTTTATTTTATTTGTGCAGCAATAACATGCTTTACAAAGTATTTATTAACCTTTTAACATGGAAGGCCTACTATAATCAATTGCAACTTTATAATAGCATCCAAATAATGTTTATATATGATTTACAAATTATTTCTTAAAGGTTTACAAATCATTTGGTCAAAGACTTAATATAGTATATACAATGTTATAATGTGAGCAACAATAAACTGTTAAAATAGCATTACTAATAATTGGTAAACAGTAATAATTATCACTGTATTGTTTAACAGTAAAATAACTATTAACTAAAGTTGAATTAACTACCAATTTACCATTTATTAACAATGTTTATTATAAAAATAAATGTGCACTGGTGTTGTTGGTTTTATTTCCACAAAAAAAGGAGAACAAAAATTACAGCACCATAAAACAAAATCATTACACCCTGTATCGCTTCAGTAAGCACAGCTTAAAAAACATGCTAAGCAAGCAAATCAAAAATAAAAGTACAAACCTCCACAGGTAGCTTTGTGTTTCCTGCCTCCCATACAAAGTAGAAATGTCACTGTTCAGATAGTTCCTTCACATCTCCTTCTTCCTACTGTCTGTTTTTCTTAATCTCCGTGTGTCTCACTCACTCAGTCCCTCAGTTGAGCACTGTTTCTTCTAATGTGGCTCCCGGGCTATTTGTCAGAGCCCTTATAACATGCAGTGATGACATCATGGTCAGTGCACAGCCAATCAGACAGGCAGCCTGCGGAGGGTGCCGAAAGGCTCCCAAGAGTTTGAACACATTGTTCCTGCAGCCGCCGCCGCCGCCGCTGCTGCTGCAGGGCTGCATGAGACAAAAGCTGCAAACACAAGAACAGACTTTCTAACTTTTAGTCTAGACTTTTAATGTTAGTCTTTTAAACATGTGCAAACAATATTTTAAAAGTCCTGCACACTCGTATTTAAAGTTGAGAGAAAACATTTAGTTCAGTTGTGCAGTCTGAGGCGGTTTTACAGCTTTTGCCTGTTAGTCTGGATCATATCAAAAACAGGTGACATTTTCTTTGAGTCTTTGGAAAGTGAAGAGAAAGTTGGATGCACAACTTGCATGTTAAATCAACTTCAGAGTATACTCTATGATTTATAGGGAGGTTTGACTTTTACTATTGCCTTCTCCTGACAAAATCTTGGTGTGTTATTGTCATACCTGTCATGTTTATGTAACACAACATTGATAAATATCTAGAAGGTTAAACTGCAGAAAACCCCCTCCTATTTCTGGTATGAATCTGCACCCACGGCCCTGAGAGTGTACCCTGCAGGACACGGGCAAACTCTCACGCTGCTGCATCAAAATAGAAAAATGTTTTTAGGATTAAGAGTAAATTTTCATTTATGTAAAGTGTATCCAGGTTTATGCAAAAGCAGTAAAATGCAGCTATTCATTGGAAGGCTTCTGTTTCTGTATCTGGAATACAGACAGAAAAGATGCATGTATTAGCTAAACAAACAGAGCTCAGTGTTGGAACTCAAATGCTGTCAGTGACAGATTCTAAAAAAACAGGCAGATTAAATAAGAACAAATAAGTCATTGTGGTGTGTTTTTCTCTGTTTCAGTTTGTTCCTCAGCATGATGCACTTACACAAAGTAACTATCATCATGAGACATGTTTTTGTATAAAAGCATAAGCTGAGTGTGTATTCAACATCCCATATTGTAAAAAGGGAGATTTCCATGTCTTTTTTTTAAATTATAAAGTAGGTGCTATATAAATACTGTTAAAGTATCAAAACGCTCAGACTTCTTTAAGGTTGTGTCACAACTATAATATACGATACTATATACTCACATACATGCATGCATACATATATACATACATAGACGAATACATACATGTATGCATGCATACATACATAGACGAGTACATACATGTATGCATGCATACATACATAGACGAATATATACATGCATGCATGCATGCATACATACAGAACATATCGATAAATAGATATAGAAAGTGCTGCTACAGTCATTCCCCTGCTACAATGACAGTGCCAAGAGCACAGATGTGGAAGACCCGGCCAGAAACGCTGACCAATGAAACTTTTTCGGGAGGGGGGCTTAAAGAGACAGGCGCTAACATGGAGTGTTTCAGACAGAGGGTGAATAAAGGTACATCCAGGCAGTATGAGAAAAAATAATGTGTTTTTTGAACATTAAAGTATGTAAACCTGTTCTAGTATAGAAACCCAAAATACAAGTATGAACCTGGAAATGAGCATACGTCCCCTTTAAACTGCGAGCCCTGCTTGGGAGGCACTGGGGAACTAAACTGCCTGTGGAAAGATTCCACAACACACGCAAATGGTATTCACAGATTTATTCTGTGAATGGCTGTTTTACTACTACTGCCTGAGTTGTACATGTATGTGCTGTTTTAATCCTGCTCTGTGAAGCACTTCAGGCTGCTTTTTTGGATGAAAGGTGCTGTATAAATAAAGTTCTGACCGCATACAACTCTCCGAAATCTAACAGCCAAGTGCTGTAGATGAAGAATCTTCCATTCAATATTTACTGCATTTCTGTCTTGGCGTGTGCTCAGCTGTGTTTGCTGCTCACACCAGATTACTGCTGTAAAATGATCAATGCTCTTTCAGACATCCGTCATCAATAGATAAACACTTTTTTTTTCAGGCTTGTTGTGCAATGATTTTAGTTGAGTCATCTTTGATAATAATCACTGGGCGAGGCAATTTATTTGAAATACAAAACGATGGGAGGTCAGACCAGGTTTGTGAACAATGCAACAATTAAGATAGAGCATGGATTATAAACACGCCTTTGAGATAAGTAGGTGTGTTTAGTTCTATATGGGTGCTCGCAAGTGTGTTTGTGTGTGTGTGTATGTACAGTAACACAAAACATGAGAGCTCAGTGCATGCATTACCTCCCGCTATGATTTCTCATATTGCTTTTGAGCCTTAAAGAATTTTACCCTACATTGCCCCCCGAGAGGAGGTCCATCCATACAGCTCTTTAATCCATGGCAAAATCTCACTCATTTCAAGGCAGACTACCATAAAATGCACTATGGATATCCATTGCACCCAAAAGCAATGACAGTCTGACCTTTTGTCTAGTTAAAACATTTTTTGGGTGACATTTTCTTGGCAAGTTTCCATGAACATGGATATTCATGATCTCAGAATGAATTCATATGTTTTGATGACCTCCTGACCATCGGCTGACATTCCCACTTGTAAAATCAAAATCTTATGCACACATTGTCCACAAAAGGTTAATCCCTTTTCACTTTGCACAGCCCTTGAGCTTAAGCCTTACCTCAAAGATGAAAATGTCAACACTGTAAATAAGATTAACATTAATGGTCCCAGTTGAATTGACTCACCTCGCCTTTAGCTGCCTTCCTCCTGATAAGGTCAGTATGTTGTCTGTACAATCCTCCACTTACAGTATGGATTTTGGGTCGTAACGAACATTGGACCCTTTGTGGGCTCAGTTATACTTTGCCATTCAAGAGACTTTAGATGGCTGTGCTTAAACTTAAAACTGATTTCATAATGTAAAAGCTGTTGATTTCCTGCCTAACCTGTATGATCAGTTTATTTTCAAAGTGATGAGCTAAGGTATTATCTGCTGATGTTAGCAGGGAACTTAAATCCTATGATTGGAATAAACCTCAGTTGACTTCTGCACTTGTTAAACTTCACACCATACATGTAATGTAAATTTAATTTCTGTTTTGGAAAGTGGGAGTCTGCGTGTTGGATTAATCATGACTGGTTTCCTCAGTCTGTGACATCTGTCTTCCTGTATCCTGTCACTCCCAGGCGGAGCCAGTTCACATTTGGATACCGTCTTAGATATTGTTCACCGCTCTGTTAAGCCCAATAAATCTACCCCCCCCCCCACACACACACACACATCTCCTGGAGTCCCACTTTTCTTCTTCATAGAAAGTTGTGATTGTTGTCACCCGATGACCCAACATGCACCCCCACCCACCCACCACTATATTTTTCCTGTAACATTTGAGGAACAATACCTGGAGGCATTGCTCCTCTCAGGAAAGCTCTCAGAAGCACGAGAGGAAATGAGAGAGCCTAAATACTTTCTCCCGCTTGTTTTCTTAAATGCTACTTTGCTGGTATTCCATTTGCCTCGTTTGTAAAATAAACACAAGCAGTCAATCAGTTACTTGCTGAAAGTTAGAGATGAGAGGATTGATACCACTCTCATGGCTGTTCTCTAAGCTAATCAGCTATAATTAATTTAGTTTAGCATTAAAGACTGGAAGCAGAGGGAAATAGCTCTATGCAGGGTAACAAAAACATCAGACCAGCACCAAGTCTTACAGAACAGAAATGGCAAAATGACAATTTCTTGGCTGGGCAGAGCGAGGCTAAGCTAATCATCATCTCATGACCCCACCACGTTATTATGAATCCTAACTTGCTTTCTTGGCAAGATGGCATTGGCATTCGTTTGGCGGCTGTGGCTCAGTAGTTGTTGTCCACTAACCGGAAGGTCGGTGGGTCGATCCCCGGTTCCTGCAGTCTACATGTCGGGCAAGTTACTGTACTCCAAATTGCTCCCGAAGTCATAGCCATCGGTGTGTGAGTGCATGTGAATGTTTCTATATCCCTTGATGTACCTTGCATGGTAACCTCTGCCATCCTCCGGTGTGAATGGCTGAATGACTCGTAGTAGACTAGTAGTGTAAAGTGCTTTGTGGTCGCAAAAAGTAGAAAAGCGCAATAAAGTTACAGTCCATTTACCATTCTATAGCTCTAGGATTGATCAGATGTCCATACCCAATTTGTTCAGGTCCTATCCTCTGACCAATGGGCTGTCCTGACCTTAACCAATCAGGCTGCTACGCAGGGCGGGCCTTGCCAAGACAGCAGGTTGGATCCGTAATAACGCAGCTACCTTCATATTATACAAACGGGAGAGTGGTATCGATCTTCTCAACAAGAAACTGAATAAGTGCATGATGTTGAACAATTCATTTAAATATCTTATTACTCAGTAAAATCTGTGACATCTGGATGAGCTAATTTAACACTTCTGGACCGTGCTGAACACCTGCCCCTTAGCCTTATCAGCTTATGAGTAAGCAAACATTTTAGCAATTTAATTAAATATCAACACTGAAAAATCATAAACAGTGGAACATTTGACATCTAGCAGATGGTTAGGTCCACACCATTAAGCCGGAGATATACTTGGTTTTAAATATGCATATGCGAACACATGACGCTGCCTCGCGTATTCTGCATCCATTTTGTCCGTTCATTGTGTATGTACTCGGAAATTAACGCAACGTCTATGCAAACAGATGGCAAAACAGCGAGTGTATTTCCGGCTTTAGAGTTGGGGGGGGATGCAGATTGTGCAAGTAATATAGCAGATGTATTTGTAAATATATTTGCAAGGTGCAAAGCATACATACATTTCACACACACACACACACACACACGCACACACACACACACACACACATTCATACAAATACATAAAAATTTGCATGCATGTTATCATTTTCTCAGTCTTAAACTTCTCATATGAGGCACACACAGAAATGAATGAAAACATCAAAAACGTACTTCAAATTGAATGTGATGATGCGAAATAATACTAAAACAAATCTGTGCTGCTGACTGTCCAGCCATGTCTAATCCATTCCATCTCTGTCTGATTTAAAGAATTATCGCCAGGCCAATCATGTCCCTATTTAATTCAATGGAACAAAGACATTCCCCTTGGGATTAATCCAGAGGCCAACCCACTAAGTGGTTTAGTGTTAAAGGCCCCCGGGGGACTGCGGGTTTTGTCCACCCGAAAACAAATGGGTGTACGACCATCAAAGACCAAAACCCCTGCACGGTTTGCACTGCCATGCAAAGACAGAGGCAGAGTGTTGTTGCTGCAAGTGGAAAGCATCCAAGTTCTTATTACGTGTTGTTCAGATAAACAGAAACAGTAAGACAAAATTAGTTTGTATTAGGGCTGGGCAATATGACGATATATATCTTCAAAACGATATAAAAACATATATCGTATATATTTTTCTATATCGTAACGCAACATTTGAAAACCAGCAAACAAACTGCATTGCAGCAATATTTCCGTCATGTGGACGATGCTTTAGGTTCTGATCCTTGCACATGGGAGCGAAACTGGAGCAAATCATAGATGGGCTGTTTTGCTAACATTAGAGCTGCAATGAGTAATTGCCTAATCAATTAGTCGATCGACAGAAAAATAGTAACCAATTATTTTGATAATTGATTAATCGCTAAAGTAATTTTTCTTGCAAAAAATGACAGAAAATGCTGTTTTCAGCCTCTGAAATATGGAGATTTCTTGCTTGTTTTTTTCTATTTTCCATCATATTAAACAGACTATCTTTGGATTTTGGACAAAACAAGACACAGACATCACCCTGGACATTGAGAAACTGGAAGGGCCATTTTTCGATATTTTCTGGCATTTTATAGACCAAACGATGAAATAATCGACAGATTAATCGATAATGAAAATAATTGTTAGTTGCAGCCCTAGTATACAAAAATAGGCTTTACTATGTGGTTATTTCATATAGACTGTTTTTTTGAATTACCAGAAAACATGCTATATCATGATATATATGTCATTATTGAGATATGATTTTGGCCATATCGCCCAGCTCTGGTTTGTATATTTCGAATGTATCAGACCATATAAGCAGTTACTGACCGGGAGTCATTGTTCGCTCAGTTTGCCTCTGATAAAGTCGAGACGGAGGAAGAGGTTGTAAAAACACTTCACTGTACTATTCAACAACTTTTGGGCTGTGGCTTCCAGACAGAACTCAACATATACAAAACATACATTTAAAAATGTCCTCATAGGGGTCTGATCAATGTAACACACACCATCTACATGATATAACACACACACTCTCTCTTCTACTCTTATTTTTCCAAGTAGGAATTTTCCTACATTTCGTCACAAATCAACAAACATGCATTACTGGTAATGAAAATAAACTCTGTGCCAAAGGACAGTAAACTCTACTGTAGTCAATGAAAGAGAGCAGAACTGCTTCCCAAAGTGTTTCTTTGCTTGGCAGAAAAATTACCGGTCTCATGAGAGTCACTTTGTTTGTCTTATTGATTGTAACACACAAAGAGAAACACTCACATTAGACTTATTATGTTTATGAAGGTTAAAGGTTGAGTGCTGGGATTGACCCAACGACCGATGAGGTTAACCAAACTTTCCTGTTAGTAAGACGGGGATTCTGCTTTAACTCTGGGATTTACGGCCAGACTTATAGTGCAAATTAGGTAGCCAAGGCCTGAGCTGCATTATTACTTTTGTTTAAACCTATGGGAAGAAAAGCAATGCATTACTGTCCTTGAGAGAGGATTTAATTAGTGCGAACAAATCTGTACTTCAGCAAGAAAAAAGTCCCTGTAGACCACCGGTCAGCACAGAGGGGAATTACAATCCATCTTTGCTAAAAAAAAAAAAAACACTAGTAATTCAACCTTAAACTACTATAAAAAGAAAAATAAATCCTTCCTTTCTCTATAGTTCAAGACATTTCTATAGCATCCTGGTGCCATTTGAATCCTGATGATTGTGTTATCTCACTCACTGGCAGTGGTGGATATCAGGTGATGGTGCTGCAGTAAATGGAGATATAAATAAATGAACAGCTACCAAACAGCTTGAATGAAAGTGGTGGACAATATGCATCTAAGGACCAATCATGGGGCTGAATTTTTGGACAGCAGTTAGTATTCATGGTATGGAAAAAAGTATGCAAGCTATTTTCTCTTTATACCTTTTTACCATACTGCGCTCACAAACTTTGAGCACACTGTGTGCTTCATCCTTGATCCTATAGACAATTGATTTATAATTCCTGACCTGTTGTACGCCACCACTTGTAACCTAAGAACTCTTATATCTTCGAGTGTATAAATCTGCATGACTGAGAGAAGTGGGGAAGGGGCTGACCCGCGGAACGGCAGTCCTTTGTTCTTCCCTCTTTACAGTGATTAATGTGAGTATAAACAGGGCGTGTGCACGGATTTCTTTCTCTTTGCCACTTAAGGAAGCGACTCCATCCTCTGACGACTTCCTGCCTATTCTCTGTTGAATTCTGTTACAGTGATTAATTGCAGAAAAACTTTTGACCCCGTTCAACGCCAAGTGAGCATAAGATGTGTAACAAGCTGCTATCTCGTGGTTTTGTTAGTCGCCACAACTTTGGCAGATGTTAAACTTAGTACAAATAGCTGCGGTCTTGAATGGTTTCTGTCCTCTGAGTTAGGAATGACATATTCACAAGAAGCATTTACATGAAGGAGAGAGGGACTGGGAGCAGCAGCAGCGGGTGATGGAATCTGTATGGTTCAGTGATCAAACTTAAGAGGAGGCCTTACCATTCCTCTGGCAGTGTGTAATTTGACAACAAATGAATGGAATCACACAGCAAGCTCAGTCGTTTATCACGAAATGTACATGCTAAATTGGTATCTGTGGCATTTAAGATGCCACCATCAGCCACCCCTCTCCCTCTCTAGTCTTTTGTTTACAGCCTCAAATGATTAAAACTGGACCACACTGACATTCAAATTTAATTAACTTTGAGAGTTTTTATGATACCTCTCCACACGACCTAACATTATATTTTGGCCTCTATGTGTGTGTGTGTGTGTGTGTGTGTGTGTGCGTGCATGTCTATCTTGCAGCTGCAAACATTCAAGCTTTACATGGTTTTGAGATATACATCTTGCAGTGGAAATACTTATATTAGATACAGATCTACAGAGATATTTACAAGCTCACTGAGGTTATATGAACTTTAACTTGGTATATTAAGTAATAAACATCTGATATCCAGAAGTCTTCCCATCAGCAGGGCCTGTTATCAGGGTTACCGGCAGCCACATGTGTGGCAGCAACACAAACTGGCTGGAGCATGACCGCTCAAAACATTTTGAAACTTCATTCAAAATCGAGGCATTAAAAGACCCCCGTCGTCCAGATATAAAATCCAAAATGATTTGTCTTTGCTCTGTCATACTTTCTATTGTTCCTTCAGCAGGCTGCATTTTATCACACTGTTCTACTTTTCTGGACATAATTACAGTCAAGTGGAGGCACGCTTTGATACGAAAACCAGATGGACTCGAAGTTATGCATAACAAAATAAAATTCCATTCTTTTTCAGTATTCATGCAATCTGCATGTACAGTCTGTGTTGTTTTGGATGTTTAGGCTCAGTAGGCCTAAAAGGGATTTTGAGGAGTATCCCAGTGTGTATTGAAAACAAAGTTGATGGCTAACATGTAAATCATATCAATCATCATTTTTATACAACACATAAAATGCTGCATTGCTTTGTCCCACTTGCACTGTTGGAGGTTTTGTTGGCCATATGGAAATGCAAATGCAATGCATCATAATTGCATTTTAGTCAGGAGCTGTTGAACGTCCTGTTTTTTGTGGTAAAGGTATGACTTTGCAGTTCATTCCAGTGAAGCATGAAATTGGCCACAGACTGCAGGCAATCTGCTCATTTCTTTCAAATGAAAAGGAATGTGTCAAGAGAAGCATGAAATTCATGACAAACGTTAAATTAATAGAGTGAATTGAGGAATGATATAATAACTGTAGTAGACTGTGGGATTAATTATTGATGAGGCAAAATCATTGGCGTAGCATGTAAGTCATGTCGAGTGGAGTCTCTCACACGTTATACAATGCACATGTTGCACGCTGTAAAGGGGAAAAAACATGTGAAGTGTATTAGCGTATCATTTTATCAGTCCAAATGTGATTTACTAATCAGATTCAAGCAATTACACTTAAGAAAAAGTTCATTTGAGTTTGTATGGAGGATAATTCATTCTTATCGCAAACTCCTACAGACTGCTTCTTTTCTTAGTCACTGATGCACAGCAATTACCACTGTTGGGTAATATTTCAAACATGTTAACAGCATGAAAATAAGCATGCAAATCAGAATAACAAACTCATAATAAAGGTTAATTTATGCTCCCTTTACATACTAAAATTGATACGTTAATTTCAAACAATGTCACCGTCACTGTCCGCATACTTCCATGCGTCCTCTGTGGTGGCAATAGTTGTTGATCAATACATCCACCAAAAGGGAGAGTCAAAAAAGTTTCTGACAACAACGTTCAACAACAATCGTGTTCTATGGTCGTGTCTCTACTCTGTCTCGTGCTACACTGCCCCCACAATCTCTGCTGGTACTGCTCCATTAAGTCCGTATCAGAGAATGTGCAGAAATACGGATGAAATGAACACAGGTTATGGACAAAAGGCTCCGTCCGTATCCGTAACGTTGAGCTTAAATGAGCCTTTAGGAGGAAAGAACAACTATATAATGGTCGCTGCTGCTTTGCTTTTATGGTTACATGCTAACGTCTGTTCTCAGCTGAATCTTTGTAAATCTTTTAGTGGATATAATATCTTTCACTGAAACTTTTCACAGATGCTTTAACTCAATTATCTAGATAAGCCACGAGATGTTTACTCCCTTGTACTTACCCTCTACCACTGGCCAGTTTGGCAATGTATTTGTTACATGTAACAACAGATATCAGAAAACACATGATTCGTGACACAGGGTCGACACACAGATGTACACACACTCGCATGTGTCTTCCTGTGCAAATCCTTCAGACTTTATTTTTTTTATCAAAAGTAATACATTTTTACAGTTCAACGCACTTCTTTCACTGTGGAAGAACAAGTCTGAACTTTCATCTTAAGGTTCATAGAAAATTATCTGTAACCTACACCCTGGACAGGACACCAGCCAATCACAGGGCTGACACAGAGACAAACAACTATTCACACTCACACCTACAGGCAATTTAGAGTCAACAATTAACCTGCATGTCTTTGGACTGTGAGAGGAAGCTGGAAAACTGGGAGAAAACCCACACTAACATGGGGAAAACATGCAAACTCCACACAGAAGGGCCCAAGCCAGCTGGCAAACTCTCTTGCTGTGAGGTGACACTGAACCACTGGACACTGAACGGTCCATGACCAAGTCTTACCACTATAGGCCTGGGCGATAAAACGATAACGATATCTATTCCGATAAGACACGTCATCAATAGCAATAAGAAAATGTGTCGATAGAAAGTTTGATGGTTCCCCTTAAATGCATGAAATGAAACCGGCAGCAGAACAGACGGCTTTACGTCATGTAAAAGCAACAGCCAGATGCAGACCGCCGTCTCCTCTCCTCAATTAAACTGACTAAACTCATCACACATTACTTTTTTATTACCATGAGACACTTTTATTAAACTGTCGGACTGTAACGGGGTTCAGTGGTCCGT
>JAOVVB010268227.1:0-18407 GCA_028570985.1 Heterobranchus longifilis | reverse complement strand
AATCACCATTGGCCTCCACGGTCCCTAGTTGGACTACAAAGGTTCCTGGTTGGATGCAGATTTGTCAGTTGATTAGGTAATGTATAGGAATTACCAGGACTAGCCAATACGATATACCTAGGTGCCCAATTTGATTTTCATTGTGATTATGTAAGTATCATGGTTTTAGAAACTTTACAATTTATTATTTTAAACATTTATGAATATGACCACCTCAAATGCAAACATAAATATATACATTTAAAAAGTATTTTAAACAATTGATTTTGGTGATACATGTATTGTCACACAAAAGAATTACAATACACAACGAAATAGTTGTTTTCCCCCGTCTCTAGTGTCAATGACTCAGGGTCCTCGATTCAATCCTGCAATCTTGTTTCTGTTTGTCAGCTTGGAGTTTCTGTGCTTGTTCTTTTTTTTCTCCACATTTTTTGATTATGAGTTTTGAAAATGTACCACTGGTGAATTGGCTATATACTGAATGTGTATGGGCATGGTGACTGCAATGTTTTTGCCTCATGTCTGATGTTCCTGGGATTGGCGTGGGATTCACTATGATCCTGAACATGATATAAATTCAGCATTTGGACAAATTATTCTAACAATGTACAGTTAAACCAGATATTTACATACACTTAAGAAAAAAAAAAAAAGTTTTTTCTTTACTGTCAAACATTAAGTCAGAGTAAACTTTTTCTGTTTTAGAAAAATAAATAATATATTTTTTGCATTTGTTAAATGTCAGAGCGAGGGATAATTTTATGGATTTTTTTAATATTACTTTCATTAGTCAAAAATTTACATACACTTCATTAATATTTGGTAGAATTGCCCCGTAACTGTTTCACTTTCACTCAAAAAAACATTTTGGGTATCCTTCCACAAGCTTTCTACAATAGTTTGCTGGAATTTTGGCCCACTCCTGACCTTCAGGCAACTGGAAATTGCACCTAAGGATGAGCCACACTTGTGGAGGTCCACAATTCTTTTCCTGATGTCTTGGTTGATTTCTCTTGATTTTTCCCATGATGTCAAAGAAAGAGAACCTGTGTTTGAGGTGTGCCTTATATGCATCCACATGTGTGCCACCAATTAACTCAAATGGAATCAATTAACCTATCAAAAGCTCCTTAAGCTCAGAATGGAATCATCTGGAGTTTTGTTTTTTGTACACAATAAACATAGTGTATGTATAACTCTGACTTTGATGAAAGTGATAAAAAAAACATAATTCTCTCTCGTTTCTGACATTCTGACTTTTAACAAATGCAAAATATATGTTAAGTTTTCTCTGATTTAATGTTTGACAGTAAAGAAAAGCAAGTTTTTGTGTTTTTCTTTTTTTTTTTTTTTCTGAAGTGTTTGAAAATATCTGGGTGTAGCTGCACTTTCTTTTTCCATGCCCATAAGTTCAAGCTTTTTCAATCTTAATGATAAGCCTGGTAAAATACTTTACGTGTTGTTTAGTTCTGAATGCATTGTCTGGTAGGGTCACAGTAATAAATCAGACATATTATAATAGCATAAAATTATTTTTGTTTTGTATTGGTTTAAGATGATGTTCCTACCTGTACAAAACTGATGTATTGATAAAATAGGAGAAATTGTTAGGACACCATTACAGAATGAATGAAAAAATTTATAAATCAGAATAATTCTAAGTAGCTTCCTGTCATCTGACATCGTCGTCCACTTCGTAGATGTTATAACAACTAATCATATATTCGCTTGTTTTAATAATCTCTTGTTTTGTGTGACAGTTTTTCCATTTTGCAGGAGAATTTTTTTTGTGTGACAAGCCTCATTTTTACATTTGCTCAGGGGGAAACACTGTTATGGAAATTATTTCGCAATGGAATTGTGTTTAAATTACAAACGCGTCTTTATAGAAGCGTAGATAATTGATCAGGCGACGTGCAACCTGCATGCTTCTGCACTCTAAAACAAATGATTTTGTCATCTTGTATTAATGGATGATTCCATGTAATTGTAAAGCATTGCGTTATATGGAAATAAGCTGTCATGACTAAGTAATGTGTTTTATTTGTTTATTTATTTATTTTTGTAAACTAAGGTGACCCATCTGGCCTCCCTACGCGTCTGACTCTGGAGTTCAGTGCGTTTGATGTGTAAGTTATTACTCTTTTCTACAGTTGCTTGAAGCTGCATGTGATTTGCACATAGAAATGAAATGTCTTGAGCCAGCCCTCATTTCTTCCTGTTCTGCTTCCAAAGAGTCAAACTTTCCTGGATTTGTAAGTGACCTATGAATCATTCACGCTTAAGAAACATTTATCTTAAGGCAACCAGTGAGAAATAGGTGCAGATCATGACAGATGATTATTATACTGGTGATGTTGAAGGCTGAGTGGGTGGAACAGGTAAGGGGGGAAATGAGGTTGCTGCTAAGGTTGTTACATAAATAACCAGTTTTTAAATTGTATCTTTAGGCCATTTGCAGCCTGTCACAGTAACCCATCTGTTCCCGTTTCTTCAATTGAACCTTTACAATTAAATAAAATTTAGTATGAAGGCCTCTTGGGGGTCTTGAGGCTGAAGACTTTTGTACAATACATTGTACAGGTCCATCTCAATAAATTAGAATATCATTGAAAAGTTTATTTTTTTCCTGAAATTTAATTAAGAAAAAGTGAAACTCATACATTATATAGATTCATTACACATAGACTGATATATTTCAAGTGTTTATTTTTTTATTTTGATGAATATGGCTTACAGCTAATTAAAACATCCGAAAATTAGAATATTACTTAAAACCAATAAATAAATTTAAAAAAAGGTTTTTTTAACACAGAAATTTTGGACTACTAAAAAGGATGAACATAAACAACATTCAAAACTTGGTCGGTGCTACCTTTGCATGAATTACTGCAGCAATGCGGCGTGGCATGGAGGCGATCAGTCTGTGGCACTGCCGATGTGTTATGGAAGCCCAGGTTGCTCTGATATCATCCTTCAGCTCTTCTGCATTGTTGGGTGGTCTAGTGTCTCACATTTTTCTTGTCACAATACTCCATAGTTTGTCTATGGGGTTTAGGCACGGGGGTTTAAATGGTCCTTAAACCAGGTATTTGTACTTTTGACAGTATTGGCAGGTGCCAAATCCTACTGGAAAATGAAATCAGCAGCTCTATAAAGCTGGTCCTCAGAGGGAAGCATGAAGTGCTCTAAAACTTCCTGGTACATGGTTGCGCTGACCTTGGACCTAATAAAACACAGTGGACCAACACCAGCAGATGACATGGCTCCCAAAATATCCTCTTACTGTGCAAGCTTTACACTGGACCTCAAGCAACTTGGATTCTGTGCCTCTCCTCTCTTCCTCCAGACTCTGGTACCTTGATTTCCAAATGAAATGCAAAATTGAACTCCATTTAAAGAGGACTTTGGCCCACTGAGCAACAGTCCAGTCCTTTATCTCCTTAGCCCAGGTAAGACGGCTCTGATGTTGGCTCTGGTTCAAGAGCGGCTTAACACAAGGAATGCGACAGTTGTAACCCATGTCCTGGATACGTCTGTTCGTGGTGGCTCTTGAAGCACTGACTCCAGTTGCAGTCCACTCCTTGTGAATCTCAGCCAAATTCTTGAATGGGCCTCATTTCAGAATCCTCTCAAAGCTGCGGTTATCCCTGTTGCTTGTGCACCTTTTTCTACCACATTTTTTCCTTCCATTTAACTTTCAATTAATGTGCTTGGATAATGCACTCTGTTAACAGGCAGCCTACTGAACCAGACTGAGGGACCATGTAAAGGCTCAGGGAACCTCTGTAGGTGTTTTGAGTTAATTAGCTGATTAAAGAGTGACACTAAGAGTCTCCAATATTGAACTTTTTCACAATATTCTAATTTTCTGAGATACAGAATTTTGGCTTTTCATTTGCTGTAATCCATAATCATCAAAATAAAAAGAAATAAACTATTGAAATATTTCAGCCTGTGTATAATGAATCCATGTAATATACGAGTTTCACTTTTTGAATTGAATTACTGAAATGAATAAACTTTTCAATTATATTCTAATTTATTGAGATGCACCTGTATATAGACAGAGTGCCTTTTAATAACACAAGATAAAGGACTGAACTGCAGTTCCTGAATTGAAAGTTTATATGCTCACCATGCACAGTGGATCAAACTGCTCCAATGTGCAGTATACATTATAGTGCAAGCTCGGAAGTGTCTACTTCACCAAAAGTGTTTACCTAACCAAAATTTCTCTCGCCTATATTAAGTTAAACTTGGATAAGCTCCCCCCGTACTAAGCACATGCTTAATTACCACACACATTTCATTGCTCTTTTCAAGGTTGGGAAACCTGGCAAAATAAAGTGTAAACCAGTGTTTATGCTAATTTTGATTCTTAATAATGTGATAAGTTCTGCTTTAGCTGTGTCTCAGGACATGAATCTCAGACAGAGGGATGTAGAATACACCAGGCCACGTCCAGACACTTCAGTGGGTTCAGCTGGTTTTTGAGAAATGATTTAGCTAGTGCTTTTCTTTCCTTCTTTTTGTTCATTTAAATGTAAATATTAGATAGAACCCTAAAAGAAAAAACATGTATTTTACATTCCCTGTGCTTGTAACTGTCAACTGCTCAGCTGTAGACTTGGATTGAATTCTGCTTCAATTGCAAAAGCATCAACTGAAAGAATAAATGACTTCTGGGAAACTCATCATGATTACGAACCAGCATGACCCAAACTCTTTGCAGTAGCAGTATGCTTCTGTTTTTGCCTTTTCAGTAGTAGAAAGTGTTTTTTTTCCCTGAAATGCAGCACTTTTTAGTGTCACATGGCCTTAAGCAGCATTTTTTTTTAAAAATGAGAGCTGAGACTCTAAAGTGCTGTATTTACGGTGCAAGATCAGAGATCAAAACTCAAAAAAAATTCTTTTAGGAATTTTCATGGGCAATAAATGTAAATAGATGTGACTGGATTAGCTACTGATGTCCTCAGTATTATAATAGATATCTGATATATTGGTCAAAAGAATTCTGCATCATAGCCTCAGTATGAGAGTTCGTAAAGAAAGAGAGAGAGAAAAATAAATTAGTCAACTGTATATATTGGTTTTGGTGTGTGTAAATTGATTGTAATTTTGCATATTGTTTTTATGCTTTGTGTAAAGAGAAAATGGAAGTAACAAGTTTAAATGAATGTCATGCCTTTGGGATAGATCTTTAACAGGCACATATTGGTGTTATGTTTAGCCGTTTAAATAATTTTGGCCTTATTCTATCTTACTTATAGAGAATCATGTAACTAAGTTGCAACAAAAACTGTCAATTGTTATGTTAAAACACGAAGGTCAGCTGTTCTGGAAAGGTTCTTGCAAGAACAATATTGTCAAGTGCATTTGTAAAACCCGTCGAGCACCATAATGAAACTGGCTCTCACGAAGGCCATCCCAGGAGGGCGAGACCAAAACCTACCTCTGCTGCAGAGAAGTTCATTTAGAGTTACCAGCCTCAGAAATCACCAATTAACAGCACCTCGGATTAGAGGCGTTATGAAGTCTTTACAGAGCATAAGAAGCAGACACATCTCAATATCAGCTGTTCAAAGGATATTATTGCATATTTGGATGCCTTCATCGTTGTTTTACAATGTAGAGAGAAATAAAAATCAGAAAAAAACATGGAATTAGAAGGTGTGTTCAAACTTTTGACTGGTAGTTTGCAGTGTATAAGGAGTTACTGCAATTGTACAAGTTTCCTGCCATGTAACACACAGATTACACTTTCAAGTACTGTATAAATTGCTTATGTGTTTCAATTGCACGCCTGGATTGCCAACACAATTTGTTATATGAGGGGGCGTTCATGTTGAAGCGGGACTTTTTATTGCACAGAATAAAAGAACACAGTAAACCTTTATTTCTCCATATAATCCCCTGCTACGCTAAAGCACTTATTCCACATGACACTTGGATACCATCAAAGTAGAAGTACACCGGAGACATGATGGGACTGCTTGCTTCCTGTATGAAACACAAGCCTCCCAGGAACTCCTTTAATGTCCAAACATGTGAAAATGGCTTGGAGCAAGGTCAGGACTTCCTGTAATGTGCAAGTGGTGTTTGTGAATGATTGTGTGTACAGTTTCCACAGAAAACGTCTTTTCTGCAAGTTGGTAACAAGTTGTGGAAATTTTTTATGGATCTGGCGTTCCACTCACTTAGTGTTCATGGGGACGATGTCAGTGGACTCCTAACTACGTCGGCCCAGAGTCTCCATTCATGGATGTACAGCCTTTTTTTAAAACGTTTGCACCATTCAAATGTTTTACTGTGGCTCATCAGAGTATTCATCTCTGTAATGTGCTTGAAGTCTTCTATAAATGTCAATCTGATTTATGCCTTCATTCACAAGAAAGTCCCTGTTTGACTTGGAACACTCTTCGTAATTTGAAATAGTGATTTCATATGAATGGAATTAATAATAAAAAAAAATGAACAATGCACATCAAAACAAATCCATAAATTAAGATAAGACTAATCATTCCATTACGACAGAAGAAATACTGCTGTAAGCCTCCTCAGAGTGTTTCCTTCCCCAGAGGAAAAGCTGACATTTTGTAAGACCGAGGTGTGCCAGAAACATGTGAGAGGCAGAAGAAGGGCGAGACATTTTTGGCCAACAGTCACAGAGAAAACAAATTAAACATAGTTTCTGTATCACCTAGGTGCGATTTGGAATAGCTTTATTCTGTTTTGTTTTTTTGTTTTCTCATACCAAACCATTTTCTTTCATCTCAGTTCAGTTACACCCAATTCTCTTTTTATGTCATCTGTCTCCATATTTCAGCCTTTTCAGATATTATGTTATACTGCTAAATACATTTTTTAATGATGTAGACATGGACCAAAATATTGAATACATATGCATTACTTCGAGTAATGTTCATATCAACCACCAAAGTGGAAAATAAAACAAGTCATGTCTGTAATGTTGACCATGAAATGATTGTTTGTGCCAGATTGTATTTCTATAACTGCTGGTCTCCTGGGATTTTCTGCAGAAAGGTCACTAGAGCTTCCTCAGAATGGTGTAATAAGGTAACAACATTTAGTGCGCAGCAGTTATGTGGACACATGGCAGAATCCACTGTCTACAGTAATTGTGGCACCACAGACACAAGGGAAGGTCTTACAGAAAAAGGGTAATTTTATTTGTAAAAGTGGGGAAGGAAAGGCCTTAAGAAGGGAGGATGGGAAAAAAAGGTTAGGAAAGTGGTAAAGGTATGCATGTGTGGGTCTGAAGGCAGTGCCCAACTCGCCCCCTCCCAGCTCTCCTTGGATATCCGGTGGCTGGGCGACTTTCCCGGCTGTGAACGGGGGCCATAATGCGAAGACACAGCAGCCTTTTCCTCTTCAGTGGCAAGATGTTGCGAAAGCTGGCTGTGTATGCAAGTGAAAGTGTTATGGGAGCTCGCGTCTTTTTGTGGCTGTCCTCAACACGGAGATCAAACAGGAATAAAATTTTATGCCTTTAATGTCCCTGGGGCGTTTCATCACCCTGTTTGCACTCCTCCTCCAGGACCTTGAGCTAAACTCCCTGCCTATTAAAAAAAAAGAAGAATCAGAGAAAGCCTGAGATCCGTTAAAGATGATTGTTAGGCAGCTGTGCATGTTTCCAGCGGCCCCGACCCTTTGCACACCTGCAGAAAGGAGCGGAGGCGCACGCCCATCACTGGCGCATGGCATGACATAGCCACGTGAGATAACCACTTTGTACAACTGTGGTGAGCAGAAAAGCATCAACAAGTCAGACATTAAGGAGGATGGGATACAACAGCAGACAACCATGTCCGGCTCATTTCTGTCAGCCAACAACAAAAAGCTGAGGCTGTAATGGTCCAAACCTTGACAGTTGAACCCTGGACAAACATAGCCTGATTTAGTAAATCTTAAGTTCTGCTAAGGCATGGACCCATCCTGTTTTGTCTGGGGAAAAATATTCTTGGCATACATTAGGGCAGGTAATACCAATCAGTCCTTGCTTGAATGCCGTAGCTTATTTGACTGTTGTTGGTGATTATGTGCATCCCTTCATGGTCACAAATTGCCAATTGTTCAGCATGATAATGCGGCATGTCACAGAGCAAAAGTCGCCAGAAACCAGTTTCATGAACAAGACAATAGGTTTAGTGTTCTTCAGTGTCTTTCCCATTTACTGGATATAAATCTAATAAAACACCTTTTACGATGTGGTAAAATGCAAGAATGTAATCTGCAGGGATTGTTTGATGCAGTAATTTCAACATGGACCAGAATCTCAAAGGAATGTTTTTATCATCATGCAAACTAATTCCATGAAGAATTGAGGCTGTGTCTAATGCAAAGTCAGACCCCGTTCAATATTAGGCTAACGTTCCTAATAAAGTGCTCAATAAGTCTATGCATATGTTAATGTATGAAAATACTGATTTAAAGTGTAATAAATGGAGCTCGTTGTGTTTATTAACTGATTTTTCCAGTGTAGGCTGAGTCATAAACTTTAAGATCACGTTAATGGTACGTGCTAAGTAATAAAAGGGAAAGTGGTTCCACTGTGAAGCATTTAATCTGCTGGAAATATAACTGAAAAAGTATTTTCCTTTAACCTTGGTTATATTAGGCTTCCCCTCTTTTCTGACAAATCCTCCTCCTGTGTTAGGATTGTTTACAAGAATTCAGTCTCATCCATGAAGGGTTAGATGCTTTACTTTGTGTGAAATGGTGAGAACCCCTCAATGGATGTAAGTAAAGACTGGTGGCAGTGAGTTATTTTTAGGGAGTTTACCGATCAGAAATGGAAGAGAAATTTCCCGCTTGGAAATCTGTCATATCACAACATGTAATGCCTATCATTCTGCTAATTATTGAAACTTTAAGGTCCATAAAAACACAGCTACTGATGGATGTGGGAGAGTAGGAATGCCACCCTTAAAAGCATGGCCAGAAGGCTGGGCGAATTCTTTGTTGTTGCGGCACATTTCACTTGAAGTGCTATATACAGGGTAATTCAAAAAGAATGAACTGATTTTACTACACAATAATTTATTAAGGAAAAGTAATACAAAACTCCAGCCAAGTCACAAGTATTCTACTCACATTCAACTTTTATTTCCTGTCTTACAAGTGACACTGACTCATTCCATAATGATGCTTGAGAACTGAAGCCATTAGTCATGAAATCGGTTCATTTCTTTTTGAATTACCCTGTATAGTCCTAGACAGCTACTGTACAATAACATTAAATTTTTCAGTGTCCAAATATTTATGGAACTGACAAAAAGGGTTTGTATTACGTCTTCTACAGGACAGAAGACATAATAGACTACAGGATAGATATTTTACAGGTCATAAATACAATTATTGTCAGACCCTGTTCGAAGTAATTAGCTACGTAAAGTCTCTCATCTAATGACGGTCAAGACTTCTGAACTTTGGAAATTAGGAACTTGTACCAAAATGTAGCGTGCATGCTAAAAGCTTTCACTCTCATCAATACCAAAACACGAAATAAATCAGTTTTGAATGTCCCAATTCTTCTTCTTCCTCTTAACTTAATAATAATAATAATAATAATAATAATAATAATATCATGGTAGTACTGCACAATTACTTGCATACAAATCGAAATTGCAATGTGGCTGCAATATATTACAGGTAATATACGCATAGTCTGGAATGTACTGTAAATATTTATGAAGTGTTTGACAATATATATATATATATATTTTTTTTAAATTGATAAATATTGGCTAACATCCTCTAAATGAGGTAATTTTTCTAGTTATTTGCTGTTAGCATAGATAAATTTGTTTGAATACAAAATGGTACATTTAATCGTTAATATCGCAGTTTAAATCACATTACATGTCAAAATAATCGGAATGTGATTTTTTTTTCTTTTTTAATCAAATCATATACGGCCCTATATCACAGTAATAATACTTATTGCATGTTTTGTGGTATTATACGGTATTATCATGATATTGCATTATGACAACATTGTGTGTTGATTTAAATGTAGTAAAATAAATAATATTGTCTTCTTCAAATTAATTGCAGATAAACAACTTTTTTGGGCAAATGTCTGTATGTCAAGGTATCCTCAAAAAGTAACCTCTTATTACTAGCGAGTGATCAAAATGCTAACAAGAATATACAATATATAATGTAATATAAAAAGAATATACTAGATGTCTAAGTAACAGCCTTTGTTGGCTTGATTATGTGATATGATTTTGTTTATGTGCAGTGATGGACCGACTCCAGCTTACTGCTGTCCTGCTAAGGGGACTTTGCACAATACCAACACACTCGAAGCCTTTAAATCCACTGACAAGAAAGCACTTCTGGATAAATTAGGTAACGAGGTGAGGCCATTATCTTATTTCCATTGCTTAAAGAGTCATTTTGAGAGAAGAGAGAAAACATGAGGTTTGCTTCTATGATTTGCACCAACGTAACTAACGTGAACAGCCCAGATTAGCAAACTGCATATATTTGTCATCACACAGCAAATTAAAGGCTCAGTAATATACTGAATTTTATTTGTATAGTATTTTTAACAGTAGACATGGTCACAAAGCAGGTTTACAAAATTAAACATTTAGATGTAGATCCTTAATAACAGCCAGAGAAGAGAACAGCCTTTGATTTAGGAGTTATTAGGACCTCGAACCATTCTCTTCTGACACTTAATAGAAGTACTGGAATGATCATAGCATAGTCTTTATGATTACAACAGCACAACACGTCTACAGCATCCACTAAAGCAAAAATGAAAATTGCAACTTTTTTTGTGCCATGCAATAAACTGGCACTCCATCCAGGGTGTATGCCTCCTCGAGTCCCTGGAGATATGTTGCAGGTCTCCAGCGACCCTGTACAGTCATAGAGAGTGATTGAATGGAAGAATTTGGAATTGCACGATGAGTACTGTTCCCATGTTTAACCTAGTGTGCAACACTAAAGAAGCAAACATCAGCCACTGTATTGTACAACGTGGATAATAGACTATGTTTGTGTTTTCATAACACAGTAGTACTGTAACTAACTGATAAATATTAGGAAATATTGAACACAAGGTGACCCAGCCCTAATTTTAAGCTTAATGTTGGCCGTTTATTCCTTTATTTTAAAAGGAAAATGTCCCAAATCATATTTTTTCAGCACTTAATCATTTCCTAGTTAAGTTCTGAAATGTGAAACATTAACATTATCTGTGAAACATGACTTCTCATCAGATATGGATGGCCGTACAGTCTGGTGCTGCAGTGGAAGACCCTTCAATCCTGAACAAGTTCATCATCTTGACATTCGCGGTAAATGTTCCAGTATGATTATATCTGGTATGTGGAGAATACAGATTATCCCACTAGTTCCTCATCACCGATTTGTCTTCTTTAGGATTTAAAGAAATACCAGTTTTATTACTGGTTCTGCTTCCCTGCTCTCTGCTTCTTGGAAGGAATTCAGCTTATTAAAGCTCCGGTGTTGTTACAGCAGAAATTCTCCCCTCGGCAGGTGAGCTGCACAATCTGATTACTTGTCCCTAATTTTTGTTTGCTGTGGCTGAAAATGTCTATTACACAAGACACAAGGGAAGTTTTAATCTTGTTCTCCAAGCGGAAGGATTAAGGTTTAAAATTGTTTGTGTAAACTGGAATGGAAATAAAGGATAAGAGGTCAAGGCGGTATGCTTTGTGCTGAGGATGCCCTACAAACACAATATTAATAAGTTGTCTGAGCTATTGATGATTGATCTACGTTTCCCCAACCACACCTGCAGATAGTCTAAAGCTGCACTTCTAAAGCTGCCATTAATATTTCAATGCTCTACATGCTGTCTTCTACTTACTTACGACCAAGAAAGATATCAAGTGATATCCTTCTCGAGATACATGAGAATGTGTAGATGACGGAACAGGATCCAGTACAAGCCAAGACATATGATGTAATCTACAACCACCTGATAATAAAACCAATCTAAATTATCTCATATCCTTAAGCAGCTTTATTTCAACAAACTAAATTTAAGTGAAAACAAATAGAAATGCTTTAGGCAGGGGAAAACAAACAGCAATGAAAATGTGGTTGCATAAGTGTGCACAACCCTTAATTATTACTTTATTAAAGCTTTTGCTTGTCTTTTTGTGCAAGTGTCCATCAGCAAAACACATCTTGTTCCTGCAATTTTATTCCATTCTTTTTTGCAAGAAAAGGCCAAATCTATCACAGTGCGAGGAGACCTCCTGCGCTAAGCCCTTTTCAAGTAATTCCACAGATTTTCAAAAAAGATTCAAATATAAGACATTTTGAAATGTTGATCATCTTAACCAAGCTTTCTGTTGACTTCTACTGAATTCGTGCTTTCAGCAGTTGCTCATGTTTTAAAAGGGGAAGTATTTCTTCTTCTTCAGATATCCACTTGCAGATTTTGTGCCAAAATATATGGAATATAGAAAACAAAAAATACAGTTGAATTTGGAAGTTTACATACATTTCGGTTGAAGTCATCAAAACAGATTTTTCAAATTTTAAATTAAAATTTTATTTGTCAAGTACACAGTCATACATAGTACGATATGCAGTGAAATGCTTATACGACCTGACCTTAAATAATAAAAAAAGATTATCAATAAAATAAATTATGGAATATAATAAGAAATAACATATAGAAAAACTTTATCTATAGAAAATATACCTATAAGAACAAAATATAAAATATAAAAAAACTTGGCTATACAAACATAGAAAACTTTAGTTGTAGATTTACACTATGTACAATGAAAAAGAGAACTCAATTTTTTTTAGCTCCATATATTTCATGTTAACAAACTTTAGTTTTGGCAGGTCAGTTAGGACATCTACTTTATGCATGACAGTAGTAATAATTTTTCCAAAAAATGTTCATATTGTGATATAGTGAATTATAAATGAAATTATATATATAATTTCATTTATAATTCACTATATCACAACTCCGGTGGGTCAGAAATTAAAATTCCAGAAAATTGTGTCGTTTATTTAGAAGCTTCTGGCTAATTTACATAATTTGAGCCAATCTACCTGTAGATCTATTTTAAGGCCTACCTTCAACTAAAACATAAATAAATAAACCCAAAACAAAAGTCAAGGACAATAAAGTTGATGTATTGGAGTGAAGGATTCAGTTACACCAGTAATGGGTTAAAATTCCAGCAACTTATTGTAAGAATCGTGTGGAAGAAAGGCAATAATGTTAAAACACCAGGTTTAAATGTATTTGGATATGATGCACTTCTGACTTCAGCTGACTTCTTTCCATCTTGACTAGTTCTTCTTTTCATGATCTATATATTTCGACAGTGAAATCCTGTACATACTTTACCTCTTATCACACACCACAGCTTCAGCAGTCAGATGTCAAGAAGCTAATCATTAATTTGGCATTAATCAGAATCACTTCAGGTCTATGATTACTTTTAAGCACGAGTTTAAATGTGATTGACATTTAATATTGACAGTCATATTTATAATCTGGTATGCAAGTCATATTGTATGTTTTTCTTTTCCTTTTTTTTTTCTTGCTAAAGGTTTGTGGACTAATGACCAAATCACCTTATATGTGCCAACATTTACCTTCCTTTCCATTATAATTAAGCTCTACTACTCTGGAAAGGCTTTAAACTAAATGTTGTCACCAGGGTTGGGTGCGGATGCTTGAGATGCAGTTATCGTTTCTGTCCATCCTCTGAGCTCTGTGCAATGCACTTGAGTTAGTGCACTACAACCTTGGCAAACCATGTCTTCATAAATCTCACTATAGGCTCATGCTGGAACATGTTTACTTTTCTTAGTTCCAGTGATGGAAATTGTAATGCCTAGCATACAGGGGCGTTCTATACAGCTGTGAGCTTTTACACATGTAGGTGTGATGGTAAAGTGTCCAGAAACCTTTTGACCATATAGTGTATATTTCCAATCTTGACATTTTTAAAATGTGGATTTTATCATCTGATCACAATGAAATTTGAATTCTTCATTACTTTGGATTGGTGTTGGTTAGTATTTTTGGGGTCTGGTTATGAAGTAACAGGTAAGGGCTGCTGTCAGCACAATTGATATGAAGTGTCAGTGAAGACACATTTAAAACTCAACATAATACCAGCTTTGAATGGCAAGCCATGAATGGCTATGTTCACTTAGTCTGAAAAGGGTCTCCTCTCAGTCCTCCTGTCTCAATGACAATGCAATTTGCATGTCCTCTCATCGTTTATACAGCATGCTCATAATAATTAATGGGGTTTCTGCTTAAATTAAGTTGCACAGTCACAGTGTTCTTGCTTCAGTAAACACAGTGTTCCATACAGGTCATGGACATATGATATATTATGAAGAGCTCAATCGAACAGTCTATCTCAAATAAATAACCATTTTCTCTGTGGCCTTTTATTTTAATATTTAATGCTAATTTAGCACACTGATTGCCAATCAGAGACAGTAATGCCTTATAGTTGGTGGGCAGCAGCACAGTTACAGGTGAGCTAACTTGCTAAGCTAAATGACAAGACGGCAAAAACTAGAAGCACAAACGCAGCAAAAAAGAACACAAAGCATTCACAGAAAAAAATAGACTTGGGACCTTTGGCAAATAAACAAGATGATACTTTACAGTGAGTGTGTACTTTGCAAGTGCTTAAAAAGTGTGAGTGCCCACATGTGATTGAACTCAGGTGTACATGATCATTTAATGCTGTGTATTATGTAATATTTGTCATCAAAATTAAATATTAAAACTCTCTACGTATGATCATCTACGAACTAATAACGGCGAATAGCCAATCAGAATTCAATTTTGTAACACGCTGCTCACAAGCTCACGCAAATCTGCGTCGTTTTTATCGCTGTTCGCATTTTCGCAACGGCCAAGAGAACAGTTTAAGCACAGCTTTTGACATATTTCAAAAAGAAGAGAACTGAAGGTATGATACATACACACAAATCCTCTCAGTGGAGACAAGTTTTCTATGTTTAATATGCAAGTTTTCAGAAATGACTGACAGCTTTTATGATTATAAAAGACGCGTTCTTTACCCAATTTGTGTAATTTCATTCTCAATTTAAAAAAGTTTTGGTTTTTCATTAGACTTTGTGGCTTTACCTACATGCTTGGGTGCAAAAGAATTTTAAATGCCATAATAGTAATTTGATGGTTTGTGTGTGTGTGTGTGTGGGAGAGAGAGAGAGAAAGAGAGAGAGAACAAGAGAGCCTGGTGCGTAGTCATACAAAACTACAATACTATTAAATTATTTATTTACTAATGTTTATGTAGCTTTTTATTCTTGCATGTTTTGTTTTGATAGCTCCAAGTTGATTTAATGAAGCATATATTTTGTTAATAAAACTGTTCTTAAAAATTTGACATATTTCGCAATCATTTTGTATGCTTGCAAAAAAAAAAAAAAAACTTGACCACACCATTCTAATTTTACAAAATGAGTGACTGGAGTTTTTGTCTATGTAGCAGGTGCTGATTTTTTTACTGACCTAACAATAATGTATAAAATCAGATATATTTACAGATAGAAGCAAAACTGCAGCATTGGTGGTAACTTTTTTTAAATTAATATGTTTAGCTGTCTAGTCTTGGGCGTTATATTATACGCTGTACCAATTTTGTTATATATGTTTATCACGTCTGCATAATTATGCACAAAATCATTCAGTATTTCCATATATAACTTAAAGAAAAAAATATATAGTATAAGACAGACGAGTTTTCTGATGGAAACAAAAAAACTAATGTACGTTCTTGGGATTTGCATAAAAATAGAAAGGAGCGAGTGTGACAAAGTTACAAGAAGAACTCATATTCTCCAACAGCTGTTTTCTTATAAAACTGCACAAATCTGCTGATTTGATCTGCTCAACTCCTGATTTTAAGCAATGACTTTTTATTCCAAATATTGACTGTTTATTTTATTACTCTTTATTGCTCTTTATAGAAGTTTCTTTTGTGCAGAAATGTTTTCAAAAGCATCTTTTGCATATGCCATATTTTTGTATGTGCCCAAGACTTTTGCACAGTACTGTAAATAAAATGGTTGTTAGGTTTTGCACAGTACTGTAAATTCTTTAAGAACTGGTCAGTTATTAAGAAATGCCACTAAAAGTGTGTTCAAAGTGAATCATTGGTTATGGGTAAAACAAACTGGATATCTAAGAGCTGTAGTTCTATTAGGTGGCACGATGGCTAAGTGGTTCCTGCTCAGTTGCCTCACACCTCCAGGGTTGGGGGTTCGAATTTCACCTCCGGTCTGTGCTTGTGGAGTTCCGATGTGCTCCCCATGTTTGTTAGGTTTCCTCTAGGTACTCTGTTTTCCCCGCCCCAAAGTCCAAGGACATGTGTTGTAGGCTGATTGGTGTTCCCCATAGTCTATGAGTGGCTGTTTGGTGTGTGTGTGTGCTTCAGTAGGTTGCAAGAAGATTGGGGTGCTTAGCAATGTGATTATCTCTTAGAGCAATGACAGCTGGTGTGAAGTCATAGTCATACTGTAGCAGCTGACCATGATGGAGATATCCGAATTCAGTCTCACAGCAGTAGTACACTACAGTATAGTAGTATATGACTTACAGCCAGTTTCTATATTATTCTATATATTTTTCTATTTTCATGTACAAATCGTGGACTAATTTCATTTACTACATTTATTTATTTCTATCTAACATATTGCATTTATTTTTTTTCCCCCAGGTGTTTGCTTTTCAAGCAGCCTATGATGAGCTGTGTTCTTCAATTGGAGCCACAGCTGTGCCATATTTCCTCGTCAAGTACTCTGAAGACAGTGTTGAAGTGGCTCTGCTGAAAGACTGGGACTCATTCTTCACAGATCTAAAGAAGGTACAACTGGGATTGAAGATTTGGTCTGTACAGGTGGCTTATTGAAGTACCATTGAGTGCCAACAATTACTTAAAGTGCACTCTGAGAAAAGACCGACAGAAATAGACTCTCTTGACCAGTCTTTTGTCAGAAACGTTTTTAAGAAAGAAAAAAAAAATCAAAAGCTGTTCATCCTGGATGAACAAATATTTTTGATTGATTTTGTTTGCAATTGGGCACTGCTCTGGACACTCTGAGGTCATGTACTGTGATCTGTCATACAGTATGTTTGTGTTCAGTTACCAGTGTCAAGTACAAATTGAGTGCAAGTGCATCAAAGTGCACACTGTATGACAGCTTGTGATTTTTTGCTTTTATTGTGATTGTGATGGTTTTGATGGTCGCAGTTTTAAGAAATAGATATGTAAAGAGTTATAGGGTGAAAAAGTAAAAGGGCTGGCATGGCTAAGCCTTTCTTCTTTAAAAAATCCATAGCGTTTGTTGATTCATTTTTTTTTGCTTTACACCACAAATTAGCTCAGTAGTCAGTTCCAGCTGTAGCATTTTAGCATTTTATATATATATAGTGGAACCTTGGATTACTAGCATAATTTGTTTCGGAAGTGGGCTCGTATTTCAAAACACTCGTAAATCAAAGCGGATTTCCCCATAAGAAATAATGGAAACTGACATTATTCATTCCACACCGAAAAAAATACATTAAAATAATTAACACAAAATATAAAGTAAAAATAAAACAAATTAACCTGCACTTTACCCTTAAATAAAAGTAAAAAAAAAATCCTGACAGATAAGTGTTTCTGTTTATGCGCGCTGGCGCTGTGTGTGTGCGTGTGTGTGTGAATCTAAAGTAAGAGAGCGTGTTTGTGAGTGTGTGTTTGTGTGTGTTTGTGTGTGTTTGTGTGTGTTTGTGTGTGTGTGTTTGTGTGTGTTTGTGTGTGTTTGTGTGTGTGTGTTTGTGTGTGAATTTAAAGTAAGAGAGAGAGAGTGTGTGTGTGTGTGTGTGTGTGTGTGTGTGTGTGAAGGCGAGAGAAGGAGGGGTGTGTGTGTGTAAAGGTGAGAGGAAGAGTGGTACACATAACGACAGGCTGATACAGAGAGAGAGAGAAAATGGATCTTTAACCTCTCTAATGAGACTTTCTTTGGCTTTACACGCGTGCACACGTGTGTTATAAGAAACAGTACACGCGCGCTGTACACACGCATACAAACACAAAATAAAATATTTTTTGCGCACGAACACGTGGTCACAGTGTTACAGTAAACAGTACACGTGTGCACAGATGTTGATTATACCAGCGGCGCGCACTAAGACTGAGCAGGGGAGATGATTACCCACAATTCCGCAGCGCAAGAGAGAAAATAACCGTTGGCTCAGTTGTGATCACGTGACGCTCGGCGTCAAAACAAGAAGCGGATACATGATACTCGGTACTCGTAAACTACATTTTGATTTGTTTTTCAAATCAAAATTCATTGAAAATCTTTGCTCATCTTGCGGA
>JAOVVB010268220.1:0-18409 GCA_028570985.1 Heterobranchus longifilis | reverse complement strand
TTGACCCCAGGACATTCCTTTTAATTCCTGTTCTGTCAGCGTTATTGCTTTTTGGGGAATTTATGCAACACGAAACCTTAAAGAAGACTTAACTTATTTTTCCTGATTTCTACCCAAATCTGTTTTTGTGAGTCACTAAACTGTAAATCTAAAAGGCGATGCTGCCTCACGCGCTTGTCAGAAAATGAAATACCTCTCATGTAGATGTGAGATTGCCAAATTTTCTCGGGCTCCGCTCCAAACTCCCTCCCTCCCTATTTATCAGTGTTTCTGTCGAGAGAGAAGAAAGTCACACAAAATGGAACTCCTCAGCTAAAATGAGAGCGTTCACTCCCACGACTCCACGCGAAAGCTCTGCAAGTACTGCTGAGTCAGCGAAAAGAGAGAGAGAGAAAAAAAAACACATGAAGAAAGGGGAGGAGGATGAAAAGCCAAAATATGACAGATCTTTCAACTCTGTGAAAGCGACGGATGTGTTATTCGTGGGAGCGCGCAGGGCCCGGATCTATGCACAGGCATACTAGGCACACGCCGAGGGCCCCTTTGCCACGGGGGGTGGGGGCAAAGTTGTATTTAAATTATTATTTAAATATACCCAACATTTGAGCCAATGTGCGGGAAACAATAAATACATTAATATACATTAAATGTATAATATAGGGCTATATATTTCCACTATAAATAAATGACTAACAAATTGCGTATGAGTATGAATAAATATAAATAGATAAGCTAAAATATATAAAACTAAATTATTGAGCATAACAATCATGTGGCAGTTAAAAGTCATTCTGTTTGTTACCAAATATCAAAATGTGTGTGTAGGCGGCCCCCCCAAATAATACTGTCTGCCTAGTGTAATCTATCCATTTGATCCGGCCCTGGGAGCACGCTCAGTTTCACCGCTCAGCTCTCGGATGCCAAAAAAAAGAAGCACGACCCGCAGAGGTGTTTTACATGAGACTGCGTTCCGTTATCTGTTCATATGCACGTCACAAACATCAACACGGGTTTAAATGCTCTAAAAGTAGACACGGACTCAAGCCAAGCTGCTGTGGAGGAGTATTCGTTGGACTACACTTGTGTCTCTCCATCTTCCTCTTTTTTTTTTTCCCCACTCCGTCTTTCTTCTGTGCTTTCTTGGCCAACACTTGTATTCTCATTCCAGCTCCATCAACCCTGTCTGCTGGGGGTCATCGCCAGCTCCCCCCTTTTCCTCCTCCTCCTCCTCCTCCTCCTCCTCCTCACCCTGTTTCTGAACTCATTCTTGTCTCGGTAATGGACCACATCTGGGAGAGATTGCGCCACTCTAGCTCTGTCTGCCAAAGCACAGCCAGAAAGTAGGGGGTCCCTAATTTTGCATCCCGATCTGAGTCCCGCCTGCTCTAGGGACATTTCCCCACGGGTGGAGCCAGGGCAGACACTTCCCCGTAACCGAAGCATGTTCATCTATTTCTGGTGACCTCTCTTTCAGCTTGTGTATCAGCCATTCCCATATACATGATTCCACCCCTGTGCCCTAAAATCCCCCGGCCTCCCTGTAGCTCTGCGGTCCGAGACGTTGAATCATGAATCATTCGAGGAGAGGGATTGATGAGGGCAGGATGCTCGGAGGAATCTTCTGAGATATAATCTTTAGATCCGAGAGAGAGGATTAAACACACTTCGTTCTCGCCTTTGATCTGCGCCCTCCTGCCCCTCCTCGCTTGGTTTCCACAAATTCAAACATGAACATTCAAACTGATGTACATTTCTATATTTGTATGGTTTCTACAGGTGGAGGCTTCAGCCAGATGGAGAATGTGACGGAGGAGGTACAGAGCCTGAGGAACAGAGTCGAGCTCCTGGAAAAGGTACATGAGAAAACATGTGCTCAAACCATATACTGTATGAAAAAAAGTCGCAGGGGGGCGACTCCACTGGTTCCAAAAATACATCTGATTGTATAGAAGTCTATGAGAAAAAAGTGACCCTACTTCTGATTTATTACCTCAGTAAACATTTTCCAAGTTTATGGTCTCAACTGCTAGTTTCTTCAATACAACATGATGTTAATTTTATAAAGTATGGTCCCATTTAGAGTAAAATAGACGATAAAGGAGATGCTTTAGGGTGTGGCTACTTTGTGATTGACAGGTCGCTGTGGAAACTTCTTTTGGGGTGTTATCCACATTTTTGTCTTATGACTTTGACCCTTTCACAGTGTGTGCCAAAAAAGGTCGGTAGCACCATGCTAACCAAGCTAGCGCTAGCTGGTAGTTACCCTCTTTAGCGGTTAGCTTAGCGCTACGCCATTGAAACAACAGCAGCTTAGCTCTTCTCCCCAGCTCCGCCCTCTCATCCAAATATGGTCACGTCCGGCCGCTTCTGGTTGCAAAAAACCAAGATGGCGACGGCCAAAATGCCAAACTCGAGGATTCATAATGGTGGTCCACAAACCAATGGGTGACGTCACGGTGGCTACGTCCATTATTTTTTTTACAGTCTACAGCTCACACAAATAAAAGCCTGATACCTCCCATACTCGCTCACCAGGAACACCTCTGGTCCTGGTATGATATAAAATCTGAGCTGCTATTTAATCTTCAAACAAGATTCTTTGAAATGCCAGACCTACACAATGGCTTTTAAGATGTTTTATGGGTTTTATTAGAATCCTGCCTGTGTTTAGTGAAACAAGCAGAAAGGCTAAATGAACATTTGTCTAATTATGCTGTAGGTCACGTTGATTGTTTTTTGGGTTTTGTTTTTACGAGGTGAGTAATAGGCCTTTTCTGGAGCATTTTTCTCTCTTCCATAAGTTTTCTCCCTCTGTGCAGAAGCTGCAGTTGGTGTTGGAGCCCTTCAGCAGCTTCTTCCCTCTGTCGCTGGACGACGGCTGGTCGGAGAAAACCACCGTACTGTCCCACTCCTTCCAGCAGCTGGACCGCATCGACTCCCTCAGCGAGCAGATTGGTTTTCTGGAGGAGCGCATCGGCACATGTGAGTGACCACAGACTGACCTCCGATTGTTCGTAGTTGAAAGCATTTAAAAACCAACATCTCTCTGGAACTTTGTGTCCCAGGAAAGCACAAACCGTTTTTGAAACTTCTTTAAAAAAGATCATGCAAAAGCCCAAATATAACAATTGTTCATAATGTAATAAAATAAAATGTATTAATAAAAATCTAATAACATAATAAAATCTTGTGCCTGTAATGTAATAACTTTTTTGGCTAAGTTCAGTGATATTCACTATGAGTGAAATGATACATTTCCTCTAATTCCCTAATTGTAACCTAATTAAAGATTAGATAGCAAGACTGAAGCCCTGAATACACTCCCAGAAGGACACGTGCACAGACAGCTAGGCATGGGACGATATGACAATTTCATGTCCCGATTATCCTGGCCAAAATAATGGCGATTCACGTTATTATCCCGATAATCAACGAAATATTCTTAAAACTCACTGGAATCACTTCACTTTACATTTTGTTTGTTGTGACTTTTTTTCTTGAAACATTACAACTTTTTTCTCATTGAATTGCGAGTTTTTTTTTCTTGAAACATTACAACTTTTTTCTTGAAATATTATGACTTTTTTCTCGAAACGTTACAACTTTTTTTCATAAAACTGTGAGTTTTTTTTGTCTTGAAACATTATGACTTTTTCCTCATAAAATTATGAGTTTTTTTCTCAAAACATTACAACTTTTTTCTCAAAATATTATTACTTTTTTCTCAAAACATTACAACTTTTTTCTCGAAACATTAAGACTTTTTTCTCGAAACATTACAACCTTTTTTTAAGAAACAAATATTTGCATTGCACCACAGATTGGAATGAAAGAAAGATGTCTATCAAATCAAGCTTGTTTTTACCATTTTTATTAATGTCTATATAATCAATGCAATTATACCTTCATGAACTTTGTTTTTAAATTGAATGGCAAATGAGCAACACATCGTAGTAACTCTTTCCTCTCTTCTCCCCTTCAGGTTCTTGCCAGGAGAATTAGCCACCGGACATTTACAGACATCTCCCATGAAGTTAATAATGACACGAAACCTGCCAGAGATTGTACGCGCCAAGAAACAGCCTCAATCATCGCACAAATTTATGATTTTCACAACAGCTTCATTTACTTTTCTTGTTGAATCACTGTCAAATATCTTGATTTTGTAACCGTACCTGTGGCAGGGTCAGTTTCAGCATTACATCATCCCTGTAACATCTGAATGAATCCCCCATGAGGGTCAAAGGTCAAATTGGCCACTTTGTTTTCTGTGTTTGTTTTGCATCAGTGCAGCTGTGTCCTCTGTGTTTAAGCCCAAACTGTCCCGGGGCATACGTGGACATCTGTATTTATCTATTTATGATTACGTCTAGTTATTTCTCAGTGCTCCAATAGACATTTTTACCTAGTTTTGTAACATTTTGTAATAAAAAGTCTTAATCAAAAACACCATGTGTGCTCACTAATATGAAAGGATTACTGAATAATGTTTGCAAATACATGCTCCAGTATACACTGCTGATATAAGATCGGACAAACTCTCCTTTAAGCTAACACAACATTGATGTCTGCTGCTGGCCTCTCCTGTATAGTACTGTTATCAGTGGTGGAGGAAGTATTCACATCCTTTACTCAAGTAAAAGTATCAATGCCGCATTGTGAAAATACAGTACAAGTAAAGTTTTACTCAAGTAAAAGTATGTAAGTATTATCAGCAAAATGTAATTTAAGTATCAAAAGTACAAGTACTCATTATGCAGAGCGTTTAATATAGAACCTATTGAATTTAACTATTTTATACGATCATATTATGTTTCTTTCTTAAAATAAGTTTTTTTTTATAGAAATCAACTTGTTTCTTTCACTTGTTTTAAGAAAAGAAGTCTATTAGGTCTCAATTAGAGCTGCAACAATTAGTCGACTAATTGATTAATTGACAGAAAAATAATCGCAAACTAATTTTGATAATCAATAAATTGTTTAAGTCGAGGCAGAAAATGCATTTTTCAGCCTCTCAACTGGAGATTTCCTGCTTTTCTGTTTCATATCATAATAAACTTAATATCTTTACAAAACAAGAGATTTAAACTTTGGGCTTTGAGAAAATGGGATGGACGTTTTTCTCTATTTTCTGACATTTTATAGACAAAACGATGAATCATTAGAGAAAATAATCTGCAGATTAATCGATAATGACAATAATCGTTAGTTGCAGCCCTAGACTCAATAATAGACAGAAATGACTTGGTAAGGTGATGATTTTTGCAGAATTTGCACTATGCAAAAATGTTAATCTACAAATAAGTAATCAGATAAATGTAGTGGAGTAAAAAGTACAATATTTCTCTCTGAAATGTCGTGACAGAAGTATAAAGTAGCAGAAAATACTCAAGCTAAGCACCTCTACATTGCACTTAAGTACAGTAATTGAGTAAATGTACTTAGTTACTTTCCACCACTGTCTGTAATATGAGGCAGAGGAAGGCAAAGCAGGCATTTCAACCACTTAAGAAAAAAAGAATTATTTTTTATTTATTCTTTTGCAAGGCATTCACGTTTACCCAGAATAGGTGAAATCAAGAACACTACATCATCAATATTAACCAGATACTATAATGGGCGTCTATACCGTGTGTGCATATTTACACACACACACACATACAGTAAAGGGACCACACACATAAGGCTCTGCAGGATGTCAGCTCTGTTTCTCATATCAATCTAAAGCTACCACCAATTACACTTTTAATAGCTTTGGTGAAAATCTGAGAAAACTTGGAAGTCCTTTTTTATGTTTCCACCCAAACTCAGCATGAAAAGTGCTTTATTAAGGTTCAGAATACTTTGAGTATGTGTATCTTACAGTATCTTTGTTTGTAAACAAACTGCCCAAAATCAACCAGCAGGGTTGTTGCAGAGCCTGTTCGCCACAAGTTCAAGCTCATGACACAAAGCTTACAAATCACACATCTGTATTACAAAATAACAAAGAAATGAACAGGAAATAAACAGATAAAACACTCCATTATCAAAATGTATATGGTATAGTTCATATTTTGGAAGAAATCAATTTGGTAGAGTACTTTATAACATTCAAACCACTTGCTGCAAAGGTCAAATCTGCCCTCACAGATAAAAAGTTAATAAATATATTCAAACTAAGAAAAAAAAAAAACATAATTTGATTAATTAGTATTAATATGGGGGTATATTCTATACTGGCCTTGAACATAAATGAAACCCTGACCATCACATGTACGTAAAGCCAGCATCACTGAAACTACTGTTGCACTCAGCAATGAACAGCAGTGCACAGACTTCGTACCAAAGTATTGATAAATCCATTCATAACATGAGCTCCTCAAGGTTTGTGTGCACAAAGTCAGTCTAAATTTAACATTTAATGGTCAAATAAATACATTTCCCAAATGTGACGCCAGCTGTACGCAAGACAACATCCCACGTTAATACAATAACTTAAAAAAAAAAATAGAATAAGATGCAATTAATAGTACACAAATATCCTGAATGCTGAAATACATTCTCAGATGGTGTTTGATGGGCAAAAGTGGCAAAATAACATGATTTTGCAAACAGTGTAAAGGCAGTGAGCAATGTGAAATTTAAGACCTGGATGTAAATTAAAACAGTTCAGTCGGTTCTACGTGGTCAGCAGTCATTTTTAGGGTTGCAGCGATATACCAGTTTCACAGTATACAGTGGTATGAATATCGTGTACATTTGCTTATCCACGGTATTGAAAAAAAAAGTTATTTATCTTCAAAAGGGAGACTTTTTTTTACAGATACTTCCATTAAAAAAAGTGTTTAAATTATAATGAAGTTTGTTCAACCAAAAAAAACTTCTGTTTTCATTCCTTTAAGGGTCATTGTAATAATAATACACTGTATACTGTGAAACCGTGATATATGCTGAGGTGGTTATCGTACTGTGGAAATCTCACACCGTTGCAACCCTGTTGTCAGTACTTGTTACCAAACATAAATTGAGCATCAGCAAACTAGGCAAACAATCCAAGATACAACAACAACAACCAATCAAACTTAAGGCCAACATTTCCACAACTTTTTCTTTTTTTTTCCTTTTTTTGTTTTTTTAAATAATCTAATATTCTTCTATGAGTTTAAGAAAAAACTGAATCAGAACATCACAACTAAAACAATATTATTCACTTTTATATTGATTATAAAAAGAAAACAGGGACAACCCTTAAACTCTTCTGAGGTGTAGACTTAAGTATGCCACGTTTGTTAGTAATTAGTGAATCTTCAAGTTAATCAGAACAAATAAAATCATAACAAGTAAAATCATTTCACGATTCTACACAAGCTTTACCCTCTTCCCTCCAACAAGAGCTACCTTATATCATCGGTAAAGGGACATTATTTCAATGGTAAAGTGAAAGCAGGTCGTTGTGAGATAATAATGGGCTTACATTTGGAAACTTCCCAAAAAAACATTTGTCATCATGGCACAGCAGGTAGCTTGCACTTTGGAAAAAGTAATGCTGAAAACTGTAGGACATTGCACAATATGAAATCGCCTTTTTGACACATTTCTGAGGAGCAAAAACATGTCATTACCTCTAAAAAAAAAATCTAATGTAGAAATAAATAGAAAGCAAAAATACAGCGAGAAGACACTTGTTGCTCAATGCTGCACGCAGGTTATTTCTAATCTTTTGGAGAGACAAACTAAAAGAATGCACAATGATACACCCACGATGCACGACATTGAAAACTGATCAGTCCACGTAAGTCCAGTAATTCAGTACAGATGGGTGCTATTGTTACACACTTGTATCTTGAATTCCTTGCTTTCTGACATCATAAAGCATGTCAAGGAGCTATTGGTCATCGAGTTGAAAAGCCAATATGGATACAGAGTTGAATTCATAGCGACAGAACTTAAGCAGTCCGTGGTCGACCGGCGTCGACCTCTCACCTCAGCACACTCCACCACGCACGAGACCCCGCTCCTTTTGTCTTTAGGCAAAGAGACTGGAATGCAAAAAATGGGGAAAACACTAAATGCTGAACGGAAAGGAAGGAAGGAGATGGGGTACTTTGAATTTGTGTTAAGGCTGGGTATCATTTTTAAAAATGACGACGCCATTACCAGTACCCTTAAAGTTATACCGATACCAATAGAGTGCTTAATTTGATTCCCTACTTTATTCGATAACCATCATGTGAATGAAAGCACTGAGTTGCGTAAAGGCTCATTTATGCTCCCATTACGTAAGGAAATAGATATTTCAAACGATGTAACCGTCACTGCCCACATACTTCCATACGTCCTTTACGGTGGAAATAGATGTTAAGCAGTACATCCACCAGAGGGCAAAACAGAGTCAAAAAAGTTTCTGACAACAACAAACATGGCGACGGGTCGGTGGAGGAGGTCATAATAATGTACCTCTTAAGAAAGAGGCAAAAGTGGAGGCAGGTAGATGGCGGTGGTCTGTGAGGCCATTAAATACATCGATATAGGAAACATTTCTGTATTTATGAAATGCATTGCCATTCCATTCCACCATTTTAAATATGTCTTTGTTGTGTCCTAAGGCCATGTCTCACTTGAACTATTGGCAATTGATCGTGGTGAATTTCCATTATCGGGATAATCATGAATATCATGAATATCCCTCATGAATTAACTGCAGTTTGATACAGTGTCCTGTCTGTGATGCAATACAAATATTTGTTTCTTTTAAAAAGAAAAATCGTAATGTTTCGAGAAAAAAATCGGAATGTTTCAAGAAAAAAAAGCCACAATTTTATGAGAAAAAAGTTGTAATATTTCTAGAAAAAAAATTGTAATGTTTTGAGAAAAGGTCAATTTATGAGAAAAATGTTTCAAGATAAAAAGTCCAAACAAAGCAAAATGTAAGGTAAAGTCATTCCAGTGTGTTTTAGTGCTGTTTTAAGAGTTTTGAGTTCGTTTATTTTGGATGATCGTGACATGACATTTTCATATCGTCCCATGCCTCATGTATACATATCTAACGCTGAGCATAAACAAGCCTTAAAATGCTACCACCACTCCTCTCCATCCAAATGATTTTTTACACAAATACATTTTGAAAGTGTTCAAATTACTTTCAAAAGTTTCAGTGGCATCTCTGCTCTCACTGCAGCGCCAACTGCATGAAATACACTGTGCTGGACTTCAGCACACCACAGACTGTATGGGCTGTAGCTGCTGCGGTAGTGGGCCAATCACACGTCGCATTAAATCGAAGAACGATTGCCGTGATTGGCTGGGAGTGAAACCACACAAATAGCCTTTTTTTCTAGACCTGGGTACAAAAAGGACCAAATGCAGGTATATTTTGACTGGATAAGTTTCGATACTTGGTACTGGGTTATTTCGGTCGATAGTTTATCGAGTACCGATACCCAGCCCTAGTGTGCGTGTATGTGCGTGCAAGAGCGTCCAAGGACAACTAAAATAAAGGCAGTATGAGAGGAACAGATGAATATCCAGTCATTTATAAACAGAAAAGAGAAAATGCAGAGGATTATCTGCTAATCAGAAGGCAGATGGAGAAAAAAGGCCAAAAAGAAAAAGTACAAAATGGTGATAAAGTAAGACAAATAAAAAAAAAAAAAGCCAGGCTTCCGAAGCCAGAGAGCAAAGCAAGGATGTAGGTGGACAGAGCCATCCAAAAGGCATGCATGAAGAATAACACATCTATACTGTTCGGCTTGCTGTCCGTCCGTCACTCCGCTCACGGCGTGCAGAGCAGCGCGGCTGCTGGTGCTGCTGCAGCAGACACAGTGAGGGTCGGGACTGACTGTGCTGTGTGGTCAGGCCGGAGGTGGGCCGGACCAAGAAGAGATTTCATGACAAGAGACCTGTGTCATGTTTCCTGGCCAGGTAATGGGACAACCTGGGGAGAGCGGGGAGGTTCGGGGGGGAGGGATGGGTCTCAGATGGGGACATAGGAGGAAAAAAGAGGCGGGAGCATGGTAAATGTTCAGTGCCTCAACGGCCCGTTGCTCTGGGTTACGGAGGCAGAGACGTTCAGGAAGGCAGAGCGCATCAGGTTGAAGGATTTGTCAGCGAGGGATGAAACGTCGTCTGACGTCATCCCCTTTGTCTCGATCTTTGGAAGGATCTTCAATGTGATGGTCCCTGCGGAGGCACAAAACTTCTCTGTCAGAAGTCTCGCGGAACATCAAGTAGCTTTTTGCATGCAGATTACAGACACGAAGGATGAAAACTGAAGGACAATCAAGCTGAGTTACCCGAGTTGAACTGCTTTTCTTTCCGTAGGTAGAAGTTACTGTAGGAGGAGAAAACGATGGGTATGATGGGGACCTGAAAGGCAAGAGAGGCAAGAAGACTTAAGGAAAAGATCAAAAAGACTATCCCAGAATATTATCATTAGGTGTGTAACGGTACACAGAAGTCACGGCTCGGTGCGAGTTAGGTGCAAGTTAGGAAGAGCGGAAAAAAATCCTCTTGCTTTAACATTTTGCCCACCAGCAACTTTGGTAAACTATTTTCATTATACAAACTAGAAAAGTGCACTCAGTAAAGTGCAGATCTCCGCCAGGTGTGTCTCCATCTCCCTTTCCAAATAAAGAAAAGTTGAATCTCACTCAATTGTCCCTCCCAGCAGAGCCCTGCACGGGACTGTTTTCTTAATCCTGCACCCGCAAACATTATGACCATGCATACACGCCTCGCCACGCCTGAGTTCATCAGTACTCAGGCATCTGTCCCCCATTGGTTCTAGTGATGTTTGTGTTTTGGTAAAACCACCGATCCAGTTTGAACCCGGGTCTCTGCAGTAATATATGTGTATGAGGCCACCACTCCACCAGGTGAGCTACAAGGGCAGAGGAGTGAGGAGTCAGCAGTCAATGATGCTATGAAACAGTCAATAAAAAAAAACGTTTTTAAAAAATTGTGAAGCATTGCAATCATGAGAGGTTCTTGAGCATACAGTCATGTATGTGCACAAGAAATATTAGGCTGACGAGTCCAGTAGTCCAGACGCACACACGCAGGCACGCAGGCACGCAGGCATGCACACACGCAGGCACGCAGGCACGCACACAAGCAGGCACGCACGCAGGCACGCACGCATGCACGCATGCACGCAGGCACGCATGCACGCATGCACGCATGCACGCATGCACGCATGCACGCATGCACAATCTCCTTCCAGGCTTAATCCCGGCAGATAATAAAGAACATTTCTAACACTGTTGTACTGTTTGTCCCTGTGTGTTTTTAGATTGTTGCATTGTGATTATGTCTTTTATGTGATGAGGTCTTTTATGGCGAATGTGTAATACCTGGCTGCAACCAAATTTCCCCTGTGGCATACAAACAATGAACACACACATTCCCAAAAAGGCAATGCTTCATAATAGGCTATAAAACTGAAAATCATCTATTATGCTTTGAAATTAAAAATACAAAATACATAAAATAATAAAAAATAAAACCTGTGCTTTATTTATATGTATTTATTTAACCAGGCAAGTCATTAAGAACAAATTCTTATTTACAATGGTGGCCTGGCAAAAGGCAAAGCCTCTTGAGGGAAAGGGGTACGGGCTAAAAATAAATAAAATGTCAGCGTTTAAAAGACTGCAGCACACATCCAAACATTTCCAACACATACACTAGTTGCATACAATCACAATAATCATGACAACAAGCACACAAGAATAGCTAGCAAGCAGCAGCATCATGCAATCAGTAGACAAGCAGGCGAAACAGCAGCAAGAGAGCAACAGAGAACATGCATGAGACAACAGTAAGCAGCCAGTCGACAAGGGTTAGGGAATATTAGTGGGTCGGGAAACAGCTGCATGTATCAGTGAGAATGCCCATAATAGAGTCCTTGTAATATGAATTGGGGATTTGTTTCGAGTAGTTCCACCTCGGCTATATTGAAACATTCAAACATTTATCATCTGGGTGATGCCGTTGAATGTGCATTAGCATGTTGGATGCGTTTCCATTCACATCCCCCGTTTCATTTGCGCTCGCCATAGTGTGACTGACTCACAATCCACTTGTGCTAACCTCAGCGCATGTTGCTAACGGCGTACGGCTAAAAGTGTCTGGGTGGAACTTGTGCTTGTGAACTTTGGTTCTGCGTAACATGCATCAAACTACATACCGTGTATTCTGTGTGCATTATGAATACACAAACCATTACAGCCTTAATTATTATCACCTCTTAGCACACAAATCTAAAGTACTCCTAAACTTCACTTTTGAACATTTTCTTTCTCCTAAGCCGAAGCTCAAAGATGAGAAACAAACAGACAGAAATGCTTGACTGAACCGACATCACGTTCTCTCTCTCACACACACACAATCAGCACGACATGAGCAATCTCCATCTCCTCGGCTAATAGAGGCCGAGTTGCTCTCCCGAGGCCCCGAGTGGCCCCTTCAACGGGACTGGCTGAGCCAAACGTGGCTCCCCCTGGGGGCTGTCCTGCTTCCACTCAATCTGGCCGGCTGGGTACAAATGGAAAAGGCTGCGCTATAACTCAGCAGAAGCAAACACAGAGAGATGGAAATAGTCCCTGTTCACACAGGAATAATCTCAAGTGTGAAGCAAAGCCAACAGGGGAAAAACGATTTCTCCAGGCCTCAAATGACGTTATTCCGCCAGTTACCTCACGCCAACACATACACACGACAATTCCAAATTGAGTAACATGTAAACACTATTTCTATAACATATGAGCACGTATGTCAATAGAGCCCCTATAGAAAATCTGTTTGCTAATAAGGAGCAGCAGGGCTTTATTTTTGTAGCCTCTCAGCCTCAGTGCATATCGGAACCAAACTGATATTAATCTTAAGCAGCAAAAAATGGGCTCACATACAAACACACACACACACACACACACACCACAACATTTTTGCCTGGGGAGAACCAAGTTGCGGTTTCTGGCCAGATCTCATTCAGCAACGCTTTTTTAATTCATTCCACCTGTCGGACCCCACGTGTGGGCGTCGAAACTCAAGAACAGAGACCTCCCACCTGCATGCATGAAGAGATAGAACGCACACAGCTGAGCTGCAATTACTCTGGAGTCATTCTGTGTTGTCACCCCTCCCTCTAATCATTTGGTATGAGGAGTTGGGGGCGGGGAGTTACGTCATGCACAACAGAGGGCAATTTCACAGAAGATGGAAAATGAAAATATATCATAATGAAGGTGCTCGGACAGACCAATCTATTCTGACCATTTCAAAGCATTCCTTGCTCCATTTGTATATTGGATATGGTCAAATCATAATGTTGCCTTGTGCCATTTAAGGTTGCTAGCTCCCCCATGTGTCTAAAATCAGCACATTGCTGGCAACATTACCCCTCTCTCTCTTTTAGGAGACCAAAGTTGGCAGAAGTCTCCTGGAATATAGCCACCATCATCATGAAGTGAATGAACAGGACGAGGGTGTGCGTTACATGAAATGTTGACTTAATTTACATGTATATATAGGATATGATAGCTGACACTTGCTCTCAGTACACAGACACCCCAAAAGAAAGTAGATTTTAAAGAGATAAGAGAAAGAGTACTAACTTGTGCCTGCACTGCCAGGTGGAAAGCCCCTTTTTTGAAGGGCAGCAGGTCGCCTCTCTGGTTTCGCGTTCCCTCTGGGAACACCCACAGACGAATCTGTGGAGGTCAAAGGACACGGGGGGGAAAGGAAACACTGATTTAATCATCCCATGTCATCTCTCCTCTCTAAATGTGTCAAAAACCAGAAGCTTGTGACAGATTAACCCCTTGAACTCTGCAATAGAAATGGTCCGCCAGTGCCTCCATTGGTATTTTTTGCTTATTGTGATGGCATTTCTTGGAGGATCTTCAAATGCTTCATATCACTAAAATCTGTACAACATAAGCTAAAAGGTTATGTAAGTCAATAAACCATAATAATTGATTAAAGTATTGAAATTATGGGAACTATAGGAAATACACTGGCTCCGCCCACCGCGCGTCAGCCCGTTTCTGGACCGCACATAACGTACAACGTGATGAGGTGGTGGAAGCTTTCTGCAGCAAAGAGAATGAAGTCTCTAGCTATTATGGTTCTTATTTTAGATATCGATTTAAACAGGATCATGTAAACAACACCCCCCCCCTGCAGCCGCCCGCGGGAGGTCCATTTTCAGAGGGTTAAGTGCAAAAAGGAGTCGAATTAATATGACATGAAAGCATGAAGTATTAGTTCCTCTGGGGTTTGCGATTTCAATAAAATTTTGATTAATTGTTCAGGCCGAGTTTGAACGTTTGGGATTTTGGATAATGTAAATACACAACTCAACAAAATATATAACATAGGTCTAGTCACTTTTAGACAATTTAATGCGGAAAAGTTACATATTATACCTTTAAACTCAGATAAACTTAGCCCCTTCGATCACCACTGATAGAAGTGTATCCCGTGTCGACAGGAGCCACATTACCTGGTCGTCCAACATGGTTTTGGCAGCGTCAGCCATGACACTCTTGGCATCGCTCGTCTTCTTGCGGTTGATGAAGACGATGCCACCCAGCCAGCAAATGAGACCAACTGTGCCGGCATAGACCAACTCTTTCTTGGCAATCATAGTGCAGCGGTCTGGTAAGATCTCCATCAGGCCTGAGAAACACAGGATACATGCAAGACAGTCAGAGTTACTGCATGTATACATGCATACAGTATTATACCACTACTGTCAAATACTTCATAATTAAAATATGTTCCAATATATTATCTCCAAGTGAAGTCATGTCTGAATGAGTGCAGTATGTGACCACGAGCATAAGAAATAACACTAAATTAATGAATAAGCTTAGTTTTCTAGCATACAAATTAAAAGTAGGAGCAAAGCAAAGACATTGATGTGCTTGGTATTAGATGATAATCCAAAACTTCACACAAAAATCCTGAATAACAAATTCAAATCTAAGAAGACTGTAACTAAAATAGTGACTAAAAATAGCACTATAAAACATCCAAATGGGATTTACTTTTTTGGAGACTATTTTTACCTTCAAAGTTTATCTTCTATCCGGGTAGAGAAGTATGAATATAATGTTATACTTTAACTTATACCTTATAATTATCAAAGCAAACATAAGCACTTAAAAAAAGATGAATGGGACGTTTTGTTCACATACTGTAAGCAGTATTACTCTTTCAAAGTTTGAGAAATAAAACATTTTCATATCAAACATTGGCTAATTTGTCATCATGCAGCCCCCATATCCTAGTAGTTTGTGTGCTCTATCATTGGCCAAAAAAGTGTAAATTACATAATAATTGGTTTGTTTTTTCATCATTTATTTTTGTAAATTTGAAGCATTTTTCCACTGAAAATTTGAAACTAAAAAATTAGTCCTGGTAAAAATGCATGACAGAGTAAACAACTAAGACCGTGAAATATGCGTGTCTCTATGGGGGTGTGTTAAAAGAAGTCTCTAACAAAAACAGTGTTTCCATCTTATCAAATAATGATAAGAATGGTCCATACTCAGCAGAATAACGTTTTTTACACTGGTGCCATGTTGTGGAACAGCCTTATGCTACACATCAAGTCTTTAAATATGAGAGGGGCTTATAGAAGTCAGGTTAGGACTTTTTTATGGTTTATAATGAAATTTGCAATTCCATCATTTCAGCTGTCCTTGTTTTTTTGATAATGGAGTTATTTTGTGTTTTTGGATTGTAGGATTGTGTTTGTTCAGTTTTTATGTTGAATGTCTTGTGTGTCTTTGTGTGTCTTCTAACATCTTGGGACCATGTTGGAAATAAGTGTCTTCACTTTAACGTGTTATCCTTTGGATTTTTTGTTTCTGTGATAAAATGGAATCCATAAATAAAAATCAATCAATCATCTCCCTATGGCCTTGGCAAAACCTGGTTTTCATCTGCTGATGTAATACATGTAATGTTGGAAAAGAAATCTCACTTTATTGCTGGGAGTTATCTTTATGAATAACGCTTACATTATGAAATCAGACATGTTTGATTAACCTTGGTGCAAAGACAGCTGGTGCAGAAGATAAGAGCAGTGTAAGAAAAAAACAGAGCAGACAAAATTATATCAGAAAGAGTGCTATAAACCGAGCCCTAGCAGGGGAGGTGAGGGATCTTCGTTCCTTATGGTCTTATCACATCAGCTCGAGGATGAGCAGCTATTAATGGCTGGGTGTAGCGGTTGGCATGGCAACTTAGACGCCAAATCAGACTCATGCTGAGTTTTCTCAGCACTAATTAGATGCCTAGTTCTCCCCCTGCTGTCACCACCCTGGCCTCGAGCCTGCCCTCGTCACTCACCGGCACTGAAAAACACTCTCTCCCAGGCACTGGTGGAGAGAAACCAAACGTCTGCTAAGTAAGTGTCCTCAACACTCAAATTTAGGATCAGGAACAATGAGGCAATCACAAAAGACAAGGCTGCACACGCAAAATCATAGACAAACACTCTGAATCAGGAGATCAACTAGATGAAACAAAAATCGAAATCTTTCTACAACGTGCTCCTAACTTTTAACTCTTTGAGCTCTGCAATAGAAATGATCCGCCAGTACACTGGTATTTTTGCTTATTGTGATGGCATTTCTGGGAGTATCTTCAAATGCCTCATATCCCTATAATCTATACAATATAAGGTAAAAGGTTATGTAAGCCAATAAACCATAATAATTGATTAAAGTATTGAAATTGTCATAAATAAAATTATTTTTCATCAAATTTGACTAAATAAACACACAAAATATATTGACCAAAAATATTTCTGATTATAGAAACATTAACATATCTCTTAACAATAAGTTATTTGAACTATGTCATTTTTTTTGTTTTTGAGATATACTCATTGAGAGTGCTAAGGCATTTGCAACAATTTGTCAAGAGGTTTTTGACTGCACATCACGTGATGTGATGATGTCATCAACAGTATACAACGTGATAAAGTAAAAGACAGAAGCCTTAGCTTTCTGCAGCAAAAAAAAATGTCTCTAGCTATTATGGTTCTTATTTTGGATCATTGTAAACAGGATCATGTAAACCACCGCGTGCAATCGGTTTCCTTTGCCACTAAGCTAGTTCAGTGAAGGCTGACAGGATGGCGTCTGGATCCAGACCCGGTCCGCAGTCCCCCTATTAGTGACCTCTGCATTAAAGCATGGGGGAATTAGCAAGCTAGCTAACTAGCCAGCTGTTCACTAGTTACAGAAAATGAGCCCAACAGGGAAACTACCATTAATTCTGAGTGTAGTCTGCGACTAACAACAATCACCATTTTGTTTTGTACTAGTCAAATGACCACGGAAAACAGCTCAATGTCCGTTCTATCCAATTTTATTTCTATGGTTTGCACATGCTGAGTCTGTGCATGCATCATGACAGACTCTGAAAGGTAACAACGATGAGTCACAGGTTGGTGGCTGCAGGGCTAGAAAAGAGACTGTGTGTGTGTGTGTCTGTGTGTCTGTGTGCGCATGTGTGTATGTGTGTGTATGTGTGTGCGTGAAAGAATGAGTTGTGTAAGTGAGAGAGTATTTGCGAAAAGGGCCGAAGAATCTGGAGAGTTTCCTTTCAGGGCAATTGGGAGCCACAAAAGCATGTTTTACGGTGGGAATGATCCATCACCCTGTGTTTGTGTGTGTGTGTGTGTGTGTGCGCGCGCCCACCTGTGTGTGAGTCAGGATGAGTCATCCTTATTTGCTGGCCTGTCAGACTGTCTAGCCCTCAAGGCAGCAGGGGAAACGAGCTGATTCATTGGCTGCCTCTCCGACACAATGCAGCATTCCTGTAGTCTCTCTCTCACACTTTCGCTCACTCTCTCTGTCACTCTCACCCAGCACCTTCATGCTGTTGTTACAAATATGTGCCATGTGTTCCACACTCATTCACTGTTCAGGCCCTCTACTCCTGAAACCAAATGTTGTTAGCAGCTAATTGGAACGCGGCTGACTGCAAGAGCTATTGCTGGAAGACATCTCTGTTCATGTGGTATTTAGAGATGTTCATCGTAGTCGGTGTTAGCGGTGTCATACGGTGTTACACAGTGTTACACAGTGTTGGGGCATACACCGATTACATTACTTGCCCACCACCCCCACTGCTTGCTCTTTTAATGGAAGTAAAACCCATTTAGACACTTTGTGTCTGCTGCACCATACAGTAGCAGCAGCACAGAGGAGTCTGATTTAACTTTCACTTTCACAACAAGACGATGGCGGAGGAGTTAATGTCAAAGTGAAAAGCAAAAGAGAAGAATCTCATCATTTATACCATACATCTTTATCGCTTATAATAGATTATCGGTGTGTTTTCTTGCAAGATTCACTCGCAGCTCATGGATAAAATATACCAGATACTAGATCGCGATTCGACCACG